>CAUYRH010103251.1:0-15454 GCA_963574655.1 Perodicticus potto | reverse complement strand
TTTTTTTTTTTTTTTTGAGACAGAGCCTCAAGCTGTCACCCTGGATAGAGTGCCGTGGCATCACAGCTCATAGCAACCTCCAATTCCTGGGCTCAAGCGAGTCTCCTGCCTCCGCCTCCCAAGTAGCTGGGACTACAGGCGCCCACCACAACACCCGGCCATTTTTTGGTTGCAGCTGTCATTGTTGTTTGGCAGGCCCGGGGCTGGATTCAAACCCGCCAGCTCAGGTGTACGTGGCTGGTGCCTTAGCCCGTTGAGCCACAGGCGCCGAGCCCCAGTTCTGGTTTTTAATAAGATGTTGTCTTTTGATGTGTGACCTCAAATTCGGAGAACCAGATCCACACTAAACAATGCCAGGACACTATGTGGGTCTCTCCATAGTAGATGACAGACTTACTTCCTAAAGAAATAACACAGCCAACTCTAACTGGCTACAGCGGGTGCCCTGGCCTTGACATTGCAATGGCTTTGAGGGTGCCTGCTGGCAGCACCTCCCCCAATCCCACATGATTCTGGGAAACACTGTGATTACTCTGCCCTCAGAGGTAACCACAGAATCAGGCCTCAGGAGGGACACTTCCTCCCCTCATCAGTGTCTGTGAATCAGTAAATGGGGATGACAGTCCCAAAAATGTATGTTGGGCTCCTGTAAGAACAGCACTATGACAAAGAGAAAAACAAAAGGCAGGTCAGAGGCACAGACAGGGCAGCACTCAGAGCTGCTTCCCATTAACAGCACATGACAGCAGCAAAACTTACAGGGAGGGCAGGAATAAAAATCATCACGTAAACTTGGGCTATCCTGAAATAAACAACAGAAGAGTCTTCAGTTAACATTAAAACAATTGCTGGCAAAATGTCTTCAAATCGAACCCACTGAGTATTTTCTAAAAATTAGAACTAAATATTAATCCTATATATACACTGAAAAAAAACTAAAATTAAAATAATTTATATGGGAGCTGGACGTGGTGGCTCATGCCTGTAATCCCAGCTTCTGAGAGGCTGAAGTGGGTCGATCACTTGAGCTCAGGAGTTCAAGACCAGCCCGAGCAAGAGTGAGACCCCATCTCTAAAAATAGCTGAGGCTGAGGCAAGAGAATTGTTCAAGCCCCAAAGTTTGAGGAGGTTGCTGTGAGCTATGACACCACCACACTCTACCAAAGGTGACAGAGTAAAATTCTGTCTCAAAAAATAATAATAGTAATAGTAATTTACATGGGAGAGATCTAAGAACAACTTCAAGTGTTTTTCTATATACAACCTACACCGACATGACATTAAGCCTGCTAAACATCTACTTTCTGAGGGGAAGCCTGCCCACTTTACATTTTCTAGCTCATTCTTAGCATGAAAGGTAGAACGGAGGCCAGGTGCAGTGGCTCACACCTATAATCCCAGCACTCTGGGAGGCCAAGGTGGGACGACTGCCTGAGCAAAAGTGAGACTCTATGTCTACAAAAAATAGCAAAATTAGCTGGGCGTTGTGGTGGGCACCTATAATCCCAGCTACACGGGAGGCCGAGGCAGCAGGATCGCCTGAGCCCAGGAGTTTGAGGTTGCTGTGAGCTAAGTTGAGGCCATGGGACTCTACCCAGGCTGGCTCCGACTCAAAAAAAAAAAGAAAAGAAAGAAAGAAAAAAGGTGGAATGAACACAGCAAAATGAACTACAACTTGAGCAAAATTCAGAAACCTTTTGAATGGCTGAGGGCTACCTCACTAATGAGCAAGGCTGTCTTCCAGAAAGGACCACGTAACTGAAGGAACATGTCCCAGAGAGCACAGTGAAGGCAAGACACCAAAACGGAGGGACTACGTGAGGGGTGCAGGACCCCCCGGTGCTGTGTCCGGTCACTGGCCTGGCACTCTCGCAGCCCGAGGCTCTGGGGCCCAGTCACGGCTTTCCTTTTTGAAAGGGTCCAGACCAGATCAATCGGCTGAAAATCTCCACATACAATGGCCAGACACCTCTTACTGGTAACCCAGGCTTCGGAGAGGGAGCCCTGACCTGGAGACCTCCGGGTCCTGCCTCAGGAGCAGGAGGATGCGCTCCGTGTTGACGAAGACAGCCCAGCACGGGAAGCAGCACAGCGCCAGGATCAGGATTCCTCTCTGAAGTATGATTCCCACGCGCTTTAGGTTCTTGGCTCCAAAGGACTTGAGAAAACAGAACAAGAAGCAGCATACCAGGCAGGCCATGCGCCACATCCCCTGTCCCTGCAGCCCGGTCCCCTATCATCCACTCCCTGTCACCTGCTGCCCCCACCACAGCTGATGGCATGGAGGGAGCTTCTGAGCGGGGAGCCTTTGAGCCAGGGCAGCCAGGCATTGGACACATGTCCTGGGATGTCCCTGCTCCCAGGACTGGGACTGTTGACATGGACAGTACTGGCTGCAGACACTGAAGCTCAAGAGAGTCTTCAGCACAGGGCAGGGAAGGGACAAGCCACAGGAGCGGACATGCAGTGGTGCAGGATGGGTGGGGCTCCGAGGCCAAGGGACGTCTCAGGGGCATAGCGGACTGACAAGGGCGGTGGGAGGCAGGAACGTCTGGAGGGTCCACCTTTGGGCGGTGGGAGGCCGCGGGAGTGTTTTGGGAAGTGGGGATGACCAAGTGCTCACCTGAGGATTTCACCACGAAAGGCCCAGAAGACACCAGCCCCAGTGGGACGGGTAGGAATGGACAAGGCTTCCATGGGGGCTGAATCGAGAGTAAGGGTCAGGCCCGGAGTGCAGAGAACACTTCCAAGAAGCTGGGCTTAAAGTGGGGAGGGGAGGGAGGAGGAGGAAGGAGTGGTGGATAAGGGAAGACGGCTTTAGGGTGCGTTAGCCTTTAGGGTACTTCGTGGGTGAAAGCAGCCAAGGGAGAAACAAGAACATCATCTCATGTGACCCCAAGACAGGAACAGTAAAGAAAGCTAAGTTTGCTGTATTTACAGTCATTAGCAGCGTGCACGGCAGTGCACACCGCAGTCCCAGCTACTTGGGAGGCTGAGGAGGGAGGATCGCTTGAGCCCAGAACCTCGCGTCCAACCTGGGCAACGTAGTGAGACCCGACCTCTTTAAAAAAGTCGAAACTAAAAAAGAAAAATGTTCCTAGACTGACAACTTGGGCTACCTCCTGATTCTAAGTTGGAAAAACCATGAGCCAAAATGCATTTAATATACCTAAACTACCAAACACCATAGCTTAGCTTGGCCTATCTTAAACCCATGCAGAACATTTGCATTAGCCTAAAACCGACATAATCTCTATTTTATTAGAAACTGGTGGATATTTCGCTGTAATTTATCAAATACAGAACTGGAAGTGAAAAACAGAATGGCTGTATGAGGACTTGAAGTACAGTTTCTACTGAATACATGCTGCTTTTGCACCTTTGTAAAGCCGACAAATCTCTGTTGGGGACCATCTGTACTTGACAAATCCAAGGCAACAAAACTCCTAGGGCAGACAGTTCCCTAGACAGCCTCTATCAGGTAACTGCCGAAAGAGGTTCGTGGGCTAGGTTGGTCCTCACCTGAGACATGAGCGTGTCACAAGCCGAGGCTAAGCCGGTACCAACTGCAATCCCAGTAACATTCACCACCTGCAAGAACAACAGAGCTAGTCCGGCAGATGCTCAGGGAAGGATGGCAGGACCCTGTGGCTGCCAGGTGGCTCCCTTGACATGAGAGAACTGAGACAAGTGTGTCTCAGGAGTAAGTCCAACTGTCCGTGTGTAAGGCTCTACGTTTCAGATCAATGGATGTCCCTACCTATCCTCATTTATTAGCAGGTACAAATCTGTACCTTCTAACTAAATAACTAACTAAAGTACCTGCTGTGTCAACTGGGGAAACTTAAAAACTAGGTTTTCTTAAATAGCACAGCATGTTACAATCTTTTTCTTTTTTTTTTTTTTGACAGAGTCTCAAGCTGTCACCCTGGATAGAGTGCTGTGGCATCACAGCTCACAGCAACCTCCAATTCCTGGGATCAAGCAAGTCTCTTGCCTCCACCTCCCAAGTAGCTGGGACTACAGGCGCCTGCCACAACGCCCTGCTATTTTTTTTTTGGTTGCAGCCGTCGTTGTTATTTGGCGGGCCCGGGCTGGATTCGAACCCGCCAGCTCAGGTGTATGTGGCTGGCGCCTTAGCCGCTTGAGCTACAGGCGACGAGCCATGTTACAATCTTTTTCTTTCTTTCTTTCTTTTTTATTTTTTTTTTTTTTTTTTTGAGACAGAGTCTCACTGTGTCACCCTTGGTAAAGTGCTGTGGCATCACACCTCACAGCAACCTCCAACTCTTGGGGTTATGTGATTCTCTTTCCTCAGCCTCCCAAGTAGCTGGTACTACAAAAGGTCGCCACAATACCTGGCTAATTTTTTGTTGTTGTCATTGTTGGTCAGCAAGCTCCGGCCAAGTTCGAATCCACCAGCCCCCGTGCATGTAGCCAGCACCCTAACCACTGAGTTTACAATTTCTATTTATTTTTATTTTTATTTTTTTTCCGAGACAGAGTCTCAAGTTCTCACCCTGGGTAGAATGCCGTGGCATCACAGGTCACAGCAACCTCAAACTCTTGGGCTTAAGTGATTCTCCTGTCTACGCCACCCAATTAGCTTAGACTAGAGGTGCCTGCCAAAATGCCTGGCCATTTTTGTTGCAGTTGTCATTGTTGTTCAGCTGGCCCAGGCCAGGTTCGAACCTGCCACCCTTGGTGTATGTGGCTGGCGCCGTAACCACTGTGCTATAGGCGCCGAGCCTACAATTTCTATTTTTAAAAGTTGTGCTGGGTGCAATGGCTCGTGCCTGTAATCCTAGCATTTCAGTAGGCTGAGACGGGAAGATCACTTGAAGCCAGGAGTTTGAGATTACCCTGGGCAACATAGTGAGATCCTGTCTCTACATAAAAATTTTTTTTTACATAAGCCAAGAATGGTAGCACGTGCCTATAGTCCTAGCTACTCAGGAGAATCGCCTGAGCCCAAGAGTTTGGGGTTGTTGTGAGGTACACTGACACCACTGCACTCCATCCAGGGGACAGGGCAAGACCCTGTCTCAATTTTTTTTTTTTTAAGTTGTGATTAGCACCTATTGGAGCTGCCCCTGACCTGCCAGTAGGATGTGCATTTAATAATAATAATCATGGAGGGGAAGGAACCCCCCCACATTTATAAGAGGGACCCTGCCTGACAAACGCAGTTAGTGTTATCTGGTTCTTTGAATGAATGAATCCTCGACAATAAAAATAATAATACCAGGGCAGCGCCTGTGGCTCAAAGGAGTAGGGCACCAGCCCCATATGCTGGAGGTAGCAGATTCAAACTCAGCCCCGGCCAAAAACAGCAAAAAATAAATAAATAAAAAAATAAATAATACCACTGATGGAAAGCACACACTGAGGACGTCCTGTGTGCTGGACATTGTCCTAAACCCATCAAGTACAAGTTAGGATCACTGTTCCCATTTTGTGGTAACCTAAGTTGCAGAGAGTTTACATCACTTAGCCTGAAGCTGGTAAGTCTGGCTCCAGATCACAGGCTTTGGTCCTCCAGTGAGGAAGGAGAATAACTTTGCTTAACCTTCCTGACAGGACTTCACCCAGCACCCCAACACCAAGGACATATACAGTAGCCCACAGGGGAGGTGCTGTGTGCAGCTGTGCCACAGAGCAGGGCCAGGAGCATGAAGACCCTCATTTTCATCTTGGCTTTCACAGGTAGCAGCCATGGAAACCCCAGGAGAATCAGTTTTTCACACCTCTGGCCCAGTAAACACAAACCCCAGCCCCCAGGAAGGACCAGGCCACATACCCAGTACCCAGCGGTCACCCCAGGAGGCAAAGGTCTCCATCTGAATGGGACCTGGGGTGGGGTGGGGCTGTGGCCCAATGAGTCCAGGGTGTGATGCGCCCACACCACAACCCTGAATGCCACACCGGGCGAGGGGCAAGACTAAAACTCCCAAAACACACCTATCAGTCTTCCAGGAAAAGAGGAAGACGAAGTGCGGCACCTTTCAATCTTAGGAAAGCTGCAGCTTTTTAAAATAAGTCACACCAGGGCGGTGCCTGCGGCTCATCGAGTAGGGCGCTGGCCCCATATACCGAAGGTGACGGGTTCAAACCCAGCCTCGGGCGTTGTGGCGGGCGCCTGTAGTTCCAGCTACTCGGGAGGCTGAGGTAGAATCGCCTAAGTTGTTGGAGGTTGCTGTGAGCTGTGTGATGCCACAGCACTCCACTGAGGGCGATAAAGTAAGACTCTGTCTCTACAAAAAAAATAAAAAATAAAAAATAAAAAAAATAAAAAAGTCACACCACGGCAGCACCCTTGGCTCAGTGGGTAGGCCGCCAGCCACATGCACCGAGGCTGGCGGGCTTGAAACTGGCCCGGGCCAGCTAAAGCAACAATGACAACTGCAACAAAAAAATAACCGGTCATTGTGGCGGGGGCCTGTAGTTCCAGCTACTCGGGAGGCTGAGGTAGGAGAATTGCTTTAGCCCAAGAGTTTGAGGTTGCTACGAGCTGTGATGCCACAGCACTGCACTCATGGAGATTAGAGACTCTGTCTCAAAAAAAAAATTTTTTTTAAACTAAAAAATAAAAAGTCACACCAGAGGGACTGGGGGCTAGGGAGACATCTGTGAGAGGGTACCAAACGACAGCTGGTTGGGAGGAATCAGTCCCAGGGCTACAGCACTGCAGGGTGAACACAGCTAACCACCACACAGTTTCAGTCAGTCAGAAGACAGCGAGTGTTCACCACAAAGAGATGATAAATGTTTGAGGTGATGAATGTACCCAGATCTGATCCCTATACAGGTTTTGAGACACTACTGTGTGTACCCTCTGAATAGGAAAACCCCAAAGTCACAATTTTTTTGGTAAACAGACCGACTCTGGTTGGCTTAGGAAGTCATTCTTTCTCTCCCATTCACATTTCATCCCCGCCCGAAGTCAGCTAGCCAGAGAGCAGTGACCTGGGACTCCATGCTTTGGCTGTCACAAACTTTCACCAAACTGAGCTCTGACATTAGGCCTCTTGCTCACAATGGACATCATGATACCAGATGGTACAATTGCTACTCTCCGGCTCATGGCAAGTCGTCCAGGACACCGTGCTGTACATGTCGCTGCTCACTTTGTGAGAACTGCCAGGAGAAATCCCTCTACCCCTCAGACTCAAGAGAGGTTGCCCTTCCCCTGAATAAACAGCATGATAAAATCTGAAGCATGCAGAGTTACACAAGCAGGGAGCTCAGAGCAGAACCTGCAGCCTATCTGATGCTAACCTTGCCCTCACTCCCGTCTTTCCTTTGACTCAGTTCTACCACTGTTTTATCCTTCTGTAGTGAATGTATTTTTTACATTAGTTAAAAAGCCTTGAGGAACATAGAAGAACATAAATAAATGTTCTTTTATTTAAAAACCAGACACTTGACCAGGCATGGTGGCTGAAGCCTCTGGGAGGCCAAGACAGGTGGATAGCTTAAGCTTATGAGTTTGAGACCAGCCTGAGGAAAAGCAAGACCCCATTTCTACTAAAAATTAAAAAACTGAGGCAGGAGGATCGCTTGGGCCCAAGAGTTAAAGGCTACTGTGAGCTATGACAGCAGCCTACCCAGGGCGAAAGCTTGAGACCTCAACAAAAAAAACCCAAAACACACACATTTATGTATCTTTTCATACCTTTTATACAATTTTTCTTTTTTTTTTTTTTGAGACAGAGCCTCAAGCTGTCACCCTGGATAGAGTGCCGTGACATCACAGCTCACAGCAACCTCCAATTCCTGGGCTCAAGCAAGTCTCCTGCCTCTGCCTCCCAAGTAGCTGGGACTACAGGCGCCAGCCACAACGCCCGGCCATTTTTTGGTTGCAGCCGTCATTGTTGTTTGGCGGGCTCGGGCTGGATTCGAACCCGCCAGCTCAGGTGTACGTGGCTGGCACCTTAGCCCGTTGAGCCACAGGCGCCGAGCCTTTTTTTTTTTTAGAGACAGAGTCTCACTTTATCATCCTAGTAGAGTGCTGTGACAGTCACAGCTCACAGCAACCTCCAACTCCTGGGCTTAGGCAATCCTCTTGCCACAGCCTCCCAAGTAGCTGGGACTACAGAAGCCCATCACAACACCCAGCTATTTTTTGTTGCAGTTTGGCCAGGGCCGGGTTTGAACCCACCACCTTCACAGCTCACAGCAACCCTATTATATGGGGCTGGCGCCCTCCCCTATGGAGCCACAGGTACTGCCCTTTTTTTTCTTTTCCAAGACAGAGTTTTAGTATGCCGCTCTCAGTAGAGTGCCATAACATCACAGCTCACAGCAACCTCAAACTCTTGGGTAAGTAATTCTCTTGCCTCAGCCTCCCAAGTACCTGGGACTACAGGTGCCTGCCATACAATTTTTCATAAGGTAAAAAATTTTAAATGTATTTGTTCAGAAAAAAGGCATCTTAACAATGAATTGTCTTACTAGCAGTTAGTTACAACTTAGCTGATTAAAAGCAAAATATCACCATTTTCCAAGGGCGGATGGAGGAGTATGTATCTAGAACATACTCCCTTATCTAAACAAATTCCTGCAATTGCAACACACCAACCTTCCCACATATTGTCTTCAGGCCTTTCTATAAAATTTTGGATTTGTCTTTAATTTATTCCTATTTTACATAAAAAACTAAGAAGTCAGCTGAGTGTAGTGGCTCAAGCCTGTAATCCTAGCACTCTGGGAGGCCAAGGCAGGTGGACTGCCTGAGCTCATGAGTTTGAGACCAGCCTGAGCCAGAGCAAGACCTCGTCTCTAAAAAAATAGCGGGCCAATGTGGTGAGCAGCACCTGTAGCCCCCACCTACTCGGGAGGGTGAGGCAGGAGAATCACTTGAGCCCAAGAGTTTGAGGTTGCTGTGAGCTATGATGCCACGGCACTCTACCGAGGGTGACAAAGTGAGACTTTGTCTCTAAAAAAAAAAAGAAGGAAAGAAAAAATAAAAGTGTGAAGCATACATATCACAGCTCCGTCCTGGGTCACGTGATTCTACTTTAGGAAAGTCTCCCCTTCTCCGTTTTTCTTTCCCTCAGTCTCTTGATGCCACTGCACTCTACCGACGGTGACAAAGTGACACTCTGTCTCAAAAAAACCAAACCAAACAAACAAAAAATACTAAGTCTCTTTGATCCACCCAAATCATTGGTGATTTAGGGGAAACAGAAAGAGAAAAAGAAATCACCACTAACCACATATAAAATCTTAATTATTTCCTCAAGATTTATTTTTAAATAATTTTAATAAAATACACGAAAGAACAAGATCATATGCAAATACATAACCATAGTGTTGTAAGCCCTTACCATGCTCAGAACAGAATGGATAGAGGACTAGGGTTGGAGACAGGAGAAAAAGCCAACTTCAGGAGATAGCAGGTGAGAGCTGGCTGGGCTACAAGTTTCTCTGAAATATTTAGTTGGGGCAGATCTATGTGAGGAGTCAAGCTTGGTGAAACTGAATGTATGAGAAAGAGGAGCGAGACAGTACTCAGACACAGAAGATGCCCGCACAGCGTGGCACAGGGAGGGACTCTGGCTGCTGACCCGAGCAAGCACGGCAGGACAGAGCCAAGGCCAGAGGAGGGCAGGCAGGGAGGCCGGAGGCGGGACTGGAGGGGCAGTAGTGGGAATCAGAAGAAAGGGAGGGATTTTAAAGAATGTGGGAGATAAAGCCAGTAGGGCTTGCTGTCTGATAGAGATCTGCAGAATAAAAGAAGTGTTTGGGAGATGCCGACAAAGGGGGGGGCACTCAGGACAGAGGGGAGGAGAGGCTGCAACTATCACAGAGGTTGGCAGGACCACTGAGAAGGGCTGGGGGACTAGGGATGGGAAGCCAGACGGCCCAGCGTCAACCAGGTCCTCTGCGGACAGCAAAGGGGGCAGGACAGGGTCACTGACCACCTTTCCCAGAGCAGGTTAAATGGACCAGTGGAAGAACAGCAGGAGGGGCTGCAAAGGGGAGAAGCATGAGCTGGATAAAGCATGGGTGGAAAGAAGCCAGAGGGAGGCTGGGCAGGGAGGAGATGAGTAGATGGAGATGCTTTTATGAAAAAGGAGAGACTTGTTTATCATGGAGCTGACTCTCAGAGGAAAGGGAGCTGGAGGTGAAAGGAAGGAAAGCTGATCTGGAAGAGGAGAGGTGTGGGGTGGCATGAGAGACAGCAGGTAAGAGGAGGTCAGGGTTGGCTTGGCGTTCAGGGAGGAGACCAGGCAGGGCAGCAAGAGTGAGAGAGGAAGATGCAGCAGCCATGGCCTGGAACCACTCATGAGTTCAAGAGCAGGTAGGCTGGGCATGGGGACTTGACAGGGCTCCAGGGATAAATGGTTAAGGACAGATGGTGGGGCTTGGCGCCTGTAGCACGGTGGTTATGGCACCAGCCACATACACCGAAGGTGGTGGGTTTGATCCCGGCCAGGGCCAGCTAAACGACGACAAGTGCAACAAAAAATAACCGGGCATTGTGGTGGGCACCTGTAGTCCCAGCTACTTGGGAGCCTGAGGCAAGCGAATCACTTCAGCCCAAGAGTTTGAGGTTGCTGTGAGCTATGCCATCACAGCACTGTACCAAAGACAACATAGTGAGACTGTCTCAAAAACAAAAAAGACAGATGGGGAAGTAAAGCTTAAAACTTCTGCGGTAAGTCCACAATGAAGGACAAAAATTAAAATGTGCAGTGTGTGGGGCCTGAAGTGGATTCAGTGGGGCCTGGAAGTCAGTGAGATGGAGGGAGGTCGAGAGAAAGGAGGATGCCAAGGTCTTCCGTGAACGAGGTCACTACCTGAGACTGTCCTCAGCAGGAAGAGAGCAGGACCGTCTACCTAGATGGACCTTAAAGGCTGAAAAGTAGAGACTGGGAAAAGTGGACTCCAATCCTAGGCCCTGCAGAGAAGCAGCAAAAAACATCCCCACAAATCTCAACCCATCACCACTGGTACTGCACATCCACAGCCCAAGTAGGAGTTCAATGTGCATGGCAGGGGCCAGGTTGTCTCTCCTGGAGCAGCCAGTGAATATAAATCTCCTCTTCCTTCTTGACACTTCCTAGAGGCCCAATTTATGATGTTAAAGGAAGAAATATGTCCCTTAACCTTAATTAGTTCACCAAATGACAGGACTGTAAATAAAACGTCTTATTCCACAGAGCTGAACGGGCAACTTCTGTGGCCCTCCATGATCGTTTTTTTTTTTTTTTTTTTGAGACAGAGCCTCAAGCCGTCACCCTGGATAGAGTGTCGTGGCATCACAGCTCACAGCAACCTCCAATTCCTGGGCTTAAGCGAGTCTCTTGCCTCCACCTCCCAAGTAGCTGGGACTACAGGCGCCCCCCACAACGCCGGGCCATTTTTTGGTTGCAGCCATCATTGTTGTGTGGTGGGCCCAGGCTGGATTCGAACCCACCAGCTCAAGTGTATGTGGCTGGCACCTTAGCCGGTTGAGCCACAGGCGCCGCACCGGCCCTCCATGATCTTAAGAGAGCCTTCACAGGGGCACAAAAGAGACATTTTCTTATTTATTTATTTATTCATTTTGGAGACAGAGTCTTCCTGTCACCCTGGGTAGAGTGGATGGGGTCGTCATCATCATAACTCAAGGCAACCTTCAACTCTTGAGCTTGAGCAATCCTCTTGCCTCAGCCTCCCAAGTAGCGGTGACTACAGGCGCCCACCAACTTTTTTTTCTACAGCTTTTGCTCAGGCTGGTATAGAACTCCTGGCCTCAAGCAATCCTCTCATCTTGGCTTCCCAGAGTGCTAGGATTACAGGTGGGCACCACTGTGCCCAGCCTGGACCAGTATTTTCTGAGACTGGGAACAACCATATACCACCACCAGCAGCAAAAGTGTTTTTCACCTTCTTTGAAAGCTTAGATGAAATGCAAGAAGCGACCTTCCACTACATCACTAACAAGAACCCAGGGACAAAATACTTCAATAGAGGTGTAATTTCAACCCAATGCAAAAAGGAAAGGCTTTACTGTAAAAGTGAAATAGTTTGAGCTGAATGAACTAGGTAATTAGAATAATGGCAAACATAAATTACCGAAACGTTTGCTGGCTTAATTTCATAACAGAAAAAAGTGCAGTTTTTTTAGTCTCACAGCCACGCACACACGAGGTATCTACAAACGCGTTGTAAACCTGCGTCAGTAGCGCAGGCACAGAACAGGACGGGTTTAGAACACGGAAAACACTTGTCTAAGTATTGACACAATCTCCTTCCAAATCTAAAGATCAGATCACGGTAACCTGTAGGTCAAGCCCAGACCCTAAAGGAATTTATACATGACATGATACAGTTCAATTTATGAGGCTTGACGGTGCCGTCCGCTCAAACAAAAATACAAAATTACAGACCTACCGTGACAGCAAGAGTAACGGCGTCCAGCTCCACTTTGCCCAGATGGCCACAGAATATGGAACTGACGAGGCTGATAAGAAAGATCATCAGCTGTGCAAGGAACTGCAGAGGGAAGAGAAAGGAAGGTGAGTTGAACCCAGCCCTCCCTACTGCGCCCCGCACGGCGCGCCGGGTCCAGAGCGCTGCGGGGCCGTCGGCGGGCGCAGGGAGCGCCGCACTCACCACGGGGCCGGCGAGAGCCGCCAGCTCCACCGCTTCCCGCCGAAAGTTGGGGGGCAGCGCGGCCCGCAGACCCCGCAGGCCGCCCAGGCAGCCAGGGTCTCGGGGCCGCTCCGGGGACTGCTCGAGGGTGGCGGCGCCCGGGCTGTCTGGGGAAGCGGCGGGGGGCTTGGCGTGGGCGACGGCCACCGCCGGGGTCTCCATGCTGGCGCCGGGAGGGGTTCGGCGGCTGGGACTGGAGAGCAAGGCGGAGGCGGTGGCGGAGGCGGCTGAGGCCTCGCCCCACCCGCCGACGGCCCCCGGGACGCCCCCGCCCGCCCTTGCCCCCGCCCCCAGTGCGCCCCCTCCAACCGACACCGCCCTCAAAAACCGGGGGCGGTGCTTGGAGGGACCCGGGTGGCAGGAGAGGTGGGGTCTTGGTGGGGAGGGGGCGGACGCCGCGTGGGGGTCATTCTGGGATAACATGGGTTTTGTTTTTAGTAAGAGGACTTTGTAAGTCAGAAAAGCAAAATGTGTGCAGGGTGGGCAGAGAGGATAGAGGGGTCCCAACCTCCCCCACAGCCCCGCCCCGCAGAGCGCTTGTCTGGCTTTTTCCTGGCCTGGGTTTACGGGGTGTTCAGGTATTTCCTCCTAGGTTGGGGGGGCGCTCCCGGGGTTTCCGGGCTCCGGGGCTGCAGCTATTTGGGTCTGGTGGCTGAAGGAACTTCGTTATGCCTGGGATTCCTACCTGGCAAGAGAAGAGTAGGGAGTGTGAGAACCCTCAAGGAAGCTAGAGACGCCCAGGTGGCAGGGAATAAGGAGAGGATTTGAAGGCTTCCCTCCTAAGCTGGGGGGACTGTGTCCTGCCCCCAGGCTCAATCTTACAGGCACACATGGGCAGCCAGCCCAAGCCTTCAGCGGCCTCCCTGGAGAAAGATTTAATTGGCCGGGCGCGGTGGCTCACGCCTCTAAGTCCAGCACTTGGGGGCCCTGGCGGATGGATCGCCTGAGCTCACAGTTCTAGACCAGGGGAGCCAGAGCCAGACCCCGTCTCTAAAAATAGCCGGGCGTTGTGGCAGGAGCCTGTGGTCCCAGCTACTTGGGAGGCTGAGGCAAGAGAATCGCTTGAGCCCAAGAGTTTGAGGTTGCTGTGAGCTGTGACGCAAAGGCACTCTACTGAGGACGACAAAAGGAGATTCCGTCTCAAAAAAAAAAAAAAAATTTAATTTATGCTCCCCCTCTGCCCCCCACCCCCAGGTGGAAATGCCTTAAGGTGGCCTTCACTAAAATCAGCAATTGAGTGTTTCTGATCTTGTTCTTTCAGGGCAAAGACTATTTCTCAGACCCTATATCCACCCTCATGCTGTAGAAGTCAAAATAAAATGTGTACAGCTGAATATCTCAATGTAACGTTTTGGGAAGAAAATTGCGATTCAGGGCATACACGCGAGTCTTTGGGGTGTATCTCAAGAACACAGGAGATTGGAGATTTTATAAAAAAGAAAAGGTTTTCTGGAGGTGCCTGCACCCTAAGAATGTCTGAATTTCAGGAAGCTGTCTGTGTCCTTGGTTCTTGGCCAAAAAATGGCCAGACACCCCAAGCCTGAAACAAAGTTTGTTGAGGAAGTAAAAAACAGTCTTACAGAGCAAGATATATTGGCCATTGACAGGCTACTGTCAACTACACTGTTAACCCCAATGTTTTGGCAGAGAGGCCTGTGTTAAGGCGGTGCTTTTGTTTTATGTAAGGATCAGGCCTACCTCAAGGTGGAGAGGTCACCTTGGAACCAGAGTCCTGCACACGTGGACCTCCCATAAGCCTCTCGGAGAGCCCGTTGGGGAGGGTGTGGTCGGCAATATAGATTTAAACTAATGATAGTCTTAAAGACTTCTCAGTAACCTTCAGGACTTTTTGTCCCTGGGGCTAAGCCCTTGGACTAGAGAATCTCCTACCTCCTCCTACAGTTGGACACTGAACTCTGGGTAGCAGTAGGTTAGTGGGGTGTGCCCTTCTCCCCAGCGGTCACAAACAGGATTAAGGGAGATGGGAGCTGGGGACCCACTCTTGTCCTTTTTCCCTAGGAGAGTCAGATTTCTAGCTATCTAACATAATGGTTACTATGTATTGGTTCTCTGAGAAAGTTAATTGGTATGAGGATGGTCAACCTTTGAGGTGAAATAATAAAAAAAATTAATAACTCATAGTTTTTCAATCTGCCTACTTTCTTTGTCTTGCCAGCAGCCCTCCACTGCCAGGATTTCTGTTTTCACAAACCATTGAGGGATCCAACAGACCAAAAGGAAATGTAAATTCTCTTTCCATTTCCCCAGCTCCTTTGTCTTTTAGAATTTGTTCCTTTGGCTCGGCACCTGTGGCTCAACGGGCTAGGGTGCCAGCCACATACACCTGAGCTGGCAGGTTCGAATCCAGCCTGGGCCCGCCAAACAACAATGATGGCTGCAACCAAAAAATGGCCGGGCGTTGTGGCGGGCGCCTGTAGTCCCAGCTACTTGGGAGGCGGAGGCAGGAGACTCGCTTAAGCCCAGGAATTGGAGGTTGCTGTGAGCTGTGATGCCATAGCACTTTATCCAGGGTGACAGTTTGAGGATCTGTCTCAAAAAAAAAAAAAGAATTTGTTCCTTTAAGCTTCAAGTGATCTATGAGTGTCCTGGATGGACAAACAATGGAATATGAACAATCAGGCCTCAGGATTGCAAACACCTAGAATAATGTCTGTCGTCAGCCTTGCTGAGAAAAAAACTGGACCCAGCATTCACCTTCACAATACCTTGTAAATTCAGTCGCAGTTACGCCCACACCTTAGCTTAGCTTCGGCCTCCCCCTGGACCTCAGTGCTGGCATTCTTCCTTT
>CAUYRH010103250.1:0-85772 GCA_963574655.1 Perodicticus potto | reverse complement strand
AAAGGGGGAGATGGGGAAAGACCGGGAGAGAAACGGAGAGAGCTTCTCTCTCCCCACTTGAATTCTCTTCCTCTACCAGGAGCTTTAGTGTTTTCTGTATTCTTTTCTGTAAATAAATTCTGTCTTACCACTGGGGGGTGGGGGGAGAATAATGTAATGAAGAATAATAAAATACATGTATTTAAAAAAAAATAAAAAAATAAAATGTCAATGATTTGTTCAACATGGATTTTTTTGCATTAACTTTGAGTTTTGAAATTGCAGTGAAATATTATCGTGACTATTAAATTTTTTGGTTTAAATTTTCCCCCCTTTAAATTTTCTCCCCGAGGCAAAGGTCTCCCTCACCTCCACCAAGTCTGGACCCTGACCTCACAGGGTTACTTTGAGGATCAAAACAGGTGATATGAATCAGTGGCAGGCACAGAGCAAGTGTCCAACACGGGTGAGCTGTGATTATAATTACTGCACCTGTCTCACCCACCTCTGTGCCTGGGCAAGGAAACTGAGGCTGAAGGAGATCATGCAGTCCACCCCAGGTCACCCAGGGTGAACACAGCTCTGTCTGACTTCAATAAAGTCCTTCTAATTCATTTTCTTCAGTGAGGACAGAGCCACGGTTGCAGGGAATGTAGACTGGGCCATTGTTGGGAGGGCAGGAAAGAGAGCCCATTTTTTACAGGCTAGTTGACATTTTCCATTTTATCTTGCTGTCCCCAAGAGTGGGCTCTGGCCAGGGATAGTATGTCCCTCCTCATGGCAGTCTACCTTCAACTGCCCAAACACAGGCCAGGCATGGCCGTCCACTGTTCCCTCCCACGGTGCAGGTGACTGGTTCATAGCACTTGACTTCTTGATCACAGCCTCTCCCCTGGCTGGGCTTCGGACCAGGCTCGGACCATGCTCGGACCCTGCTCTGCCCCTGCTGCCTAAAACAGAGCCTGGTCCAAAGCAGATCTTCCCAGAGTGTCATGGGTGCAGGAACAAGAGAACAAAGTTTCCCAGCTGAGAAAACTGAAGTTCAGAGGCTTCAGACGATTTGTTCAAGGTCACACAGCAATGAGTGGCCAACCTGGAATTCCAACCAGGTGCACCTCGGCCCAGGTGCATCTTTCTCACAAGGCCGTTTTTGTATCTGTCTAAAACCGACCCATCTGCATTCCAACCCCCAGTGGAATAATCTCCATGTGACTGTGTCTCTCCCCACCTCTTCCCTCCCTCCACGCCACAACCAGATGTTCAAGACTCAAAATGTCTGGGAAAATAAGCTGAATTTCTAAAAACTCACATTCAAATGTCTCAAAGGCTCTTGTGAGGGTGATAAAATTAAAAGAAAGGATGCTGAAACAGAAAGTGCCACCGCTAAATTGAATTTCTTCTTCTCTGTGTTGATTTTGGATGACGAACAGGGCCCTCCGTGTGACATTAGCATGGAGAGGAACTTGGCCCTGGGAGCAGGCTCTTCCATGCCCCATTCTCAGGACACTTCCTCCACATTTAAGTCCTGAAGTTCCCTTGGGAAAACAACTCCACTGGTGCCATCCGGGGCCACCTGGCCACCCCTCTGCATGCTCCAGAACCCACCATCCAGGACAAGGAGGAGCTAAAGACACCAAAGTCCCATTACTGCTCCTCAGCATGTGGTCCTGGGAGCAGCAACATCAGCAATGCCTAGAAGCTTGTTAGAAATTCAGATTCTCTACTGGCAAGGATGTGGAGAAAGGGGGACCTTGCACACTGCTGGTGGGAATGTAAATTAGTGCGATCCCTATGGAGAACAGGATGGAGGTGCCTCAAAGAGCTAAAAATAGAACTACCCTATGACCCAGCAATCCCACTGCTGGGTATATATCCAAAGGAGAGGAAATCATTATATCAAAAAGATATCTGCACTTCCGTGTTTATTGGAGCTCTATTCACAATGGCCAAGATACAGAATCAACCGACGTGTTCATCAGTGGATGCATAGATAAAGAAAGTGTGGCCCTTATACACAATGCCATATTGTAGAGCCACCAAAAAAGCATGAAATCCTGCCGTGTGCAGCAGCATGGATGAAACTGGAGAACATGATGATTAGTGAAATAAGCCAAGCAGAGAAAGACACCTCTCTCATGTTCTCACTCATCTGTGGGAACTCAGCACTTACATGATCCCGTGAAGACAGAGAAGAATGGTGGTTATCAGAGGCTGGGAAGGATAGCAGAGAGGTGGGGATAAGGTGGGGATGGTTAGAGGGCACAAAACTATAGTTAGGTAGTTAGAATGAACAACATTTGACAGCACAACAAAGGGACTTACACTAAGTTAGGGTGTACTTTAACTAAAAGCGCAGCTCTGGAATGTTCCTAACACACAAAAAAGATAAATGCCTGAGGTGATGAACACCCCACTGACCCTAATTGGATTAATTCATATTGTACACCTGTATTAAAACATCACCTGTATCCTATACAGACGTACAACTCTTATGTACCCATAATAAGAATATTTTTTAAAATAAAAAAAAAATAAAGAATTGAGATTCCCAGACCCCGGACTCAGACCACTGAATCTGGAGGTCCAGGAATAGAGCCTTCCAGGGGATTCTGATGCCACCACCCTGTCCAGCACTGGCCTTTGCAGCTTCCTTTGACGAGCTGCTTTTCTTGAAGGAACAAGATCTCTCCAAGTATGGCCAAGATGAGGAATTTGGAATTTGAAGAGGAGAAGGGAGTTATCTGAATCTTGAACGTAAATGGAGGTAGAAAGGTAGAGATGACATGAGGCCAACCAGGAGCAAATTGGGAGGTGCAGGCCAGGAGCTCACACCTGTAATCCTAGCACTCTGGGAGGCCGAGGTGGGTGGATGGCTTGAGCTCAGGAGTTCAAGACCAGCCTGAGCAAGAGCAAGACCCCATCTCTACTAAAAATAGAAAAAGCTAGCCTAGTGTTGTGATGGGCACCTATAATCCCAGCCCCTCAGAAGGCTGAGGCAAGAGGATCGCTTAAGCCCAAGAGTTTGACGTTGCTGTGAGCTTTGATGCCATGGCACTCTACCAATGTGACAGCATGAGACTGTGTCTCAAAAAAAATTGGGAAGGGGAGGCTGAGTCAGGACGAGATGCCCCAGCAGTGCCACTGGTCCCTGCAGGTGAGCAAAGGAAAGAACGTTGGAACCGAAAAGGACCAACCAAAGTCTCTTGCTCAGGCCCCATGTTTTCACTTCTGCCCACAGAGCTGCCAAGGAGACCTTTCTTTCCAAGTCACAAATCATTGGCACCACTTCATTCTGGGGCTATCTACCTTGGAAGGTCCATCATCCTCAGGCTACTGTCTCAAACTCCCTACAACAGGCCCTTCATGACCTGGCCCCTGCTCTCCCCGAGCCTCCATGCCCCAGCTCGTGGTGAGTGCCCCCAGCATCCCCAACCACCTCCAGCTCCTTCACTGCTGGTCTGTCAGGTCTTCAGACTCAGTCTTGCCCCTGCTGAGAAGCCTGTCCTTCTGCCTGGGCTTATTCTTTGACAGATTGCGACTCATGGGCACCTGTTTCCAAGAGGTCAACCCCAGAAGCCAATGGCCGTCTGTCCCATCTAACCCTCAACCAACTCTGGTATGCAAATGTCCATCTGCCTCTTACTCTTCTTAGTCTTAAGGTCAAAGAATGCAAATGGCGGGGATCCCATGACATTTGGGCCGTGCATCCAGGAGCTATTCAGGAAAAACTATCACTGCTGTTCCTTCAGCAGGTCATCGGCCGTGGTTGGGGTCAGAGAAAATGATCACCCTTCATCCCATCATTCTGGGTAACACTGACTCATTCCTAGCGTTTGCCTCTATTTTCATATTCCAAAGAATCCCTGGTTATTTCTAGGCTGACTTACCCCGTGGTCACCTAAGCCAAGCCTCTGAGTAGTGTTGGCCCATCGAGAAGCTGCAACCCATTTCTAGAAATAAAAATTGAGAGGTTTTACCCCAGTTCTTACTCATGAATAAAGATGGTGGGTGACCATCACACTGTTTGGTTTCATATTTAGCCAGCGTCCTGGTCAGCAACCCCTCGTCTGCCCTTGACTTTTGTAACGGTTCTGACACAACAATGACATGATTTCCCCAGCATTCCAAGTCACACCAGTTAGAAGCTTGGCAGAGTCCACTCATTATGACCCAAGCAGCAAACTGGGCATGACCAGGAAACACCCGAGACCAGAAATGGGCTTCGGTGACAGAGGACAGACGCTTAGTGTCTAGGAGGCTCTGAGGGAACAGCCTCGTGGTGGGGAAGGAGCTGACAAAATCAAGAGAAGGCTGATGGCACCAGCGGAGCTCTGGCAAGTGGGTAGACGGCACCCCGGGCCAACTCAGGGCAAAGGGACACATGTTTTTACTTTAAGTGATCAGTTTTTACTTTTAGCATTGAAGATTAAAATTAAGTGCATTACCATAGATCAGTTTACAGGGATTTGCTACATCTGTTTTGGAAATGTAAAACAAAACTGAATAACATCATCATACGTATTACCAGAATTGGAGTGAAGTATCAGTGTCGGCCTGGGCCGCCTCTGTGCCACCTCCACATTTGAGCATTCCCTGGGCTTGGTAGGGAAAGACGTCTGGCAGGGGTGGTGAGAAAGCTGTCCTCCCAAAACACAAGTTGATCCTTAGACACAGTCCAGAATCCCTACAGGCCAAGTACCAAATACCAGCCACCCCTTCAACCACTGATGGGGGCATTGGGGAAGGGGTAGGGGTGGGCAATTAGGTGAATTGTTGTTGCTGGAACTCAGGAGAGGCCCCAGCCTTTGGCGCCTGTGCCCGGCTTGACATCCCACAGCATCTTGCTTGCCAAGAGTTTTACACTGACCTCTGAGCTCCAGCCATAAGGGGAAAAGACTGGCAAGTTAGATTATTGCTTCAATAATGAGCGAATGGTTTCTGGTTTGCTATTTACACTACTCTCTGGGAGAGAAAACAAGTCTTCCAACTGAAGTACTCCAATTTCTACTATTTATCCAAGATTACACATATAATCCCATAATAAAACACCATTCCTGCCCAGAACACAGAGTGATTGCCTACAGATGTCCCCAAACCCAAACATCCCACGTCCAGAATGGCCACTGGCATGGCATTTCTGTAGACTCTGGGCTGATGACCGAGATGGCTAACTGACTTCTGAAACTTCAAGAGTGGAAAAACCATATAGGAAAGCAAAAAGTCATGCTGGTGGCAAGAGTCATGGCCTCCTGGAGACAGGAAGCCACACCATGCCAGACTTCAAGTAACACCTTGCAGACTGATGAAGTTTGTCCACACCAGCACGCCGTCACTGACATATGAAAATAAAATGCTTTCCTAATGGTTCCTGGCACTGCATCAGGAAAATACCTCATCTGAATTTTTATTCAGCTGACAAATGATGTGCATCCCTGCTTTATCCTCCTGCTTATATTAAATATCTGAGCGCAGCAAAGATTTCTTAATTTGCCCGTTTCTCTTGGTACCATGCAGAATGAGTGCTTAGAATGAAAATGTTATCAAGGGGAGAGAGATGTCTACCTTCTCACAGCAAACCCCTGGAAACGGCGGGGCCCCAGCGGATCGTATCACATAATCATCTCAGCTCCACTTTGATTTGTCTCTCAATATACTGTTTAAAAATGTAACCCAATCACCAAAACCAACAAGCAGTCTGTTTATTATTACTTTTGATAGAAAGGTTCATAACAGCCTATAACGTGTGTGCAGTTTTTATTCCGTTTGGCTACTAGACACTAAAACCATTTGGGACGTTTATTAAAATGCATTCAGCCGCTCGTTAGGATGAGGTTAATGTGGGATTTATGCCTCTGTGGTCCGCTGTGCGCAAAGCGGCAATAACGCTTGTTTGGTACTTAGTTCCCGTGCAAAATGGTGGGCTGTAAAAATTGAAGAAATACAAAGACTGGCTAAAGAAAAAAAAGCACAGAGTGGGGAGTGATTTTTTTTCAAGCTGGGGGCTTAGACTGGAGGCCAGATTTGGAGGGGGAGGAATGTATTTTAGTGGAAGTTCTAATTCACTGGTTAATGTGAGACAGGGGAGGGAGTAGGGGGTCTCCCAGAAGCCTAGTTTGAGAAACCCCAGCCTGGCAACCTGCCAAGGGAATTGGTGCCCCCGTCTTGGACACGAGATGCTTTCAGCATGACCATACTTCATCCTCATGTCTCCCTAAATCCTTTCTGCCCGTAAGGCCCGGAGTCTTCCAACTGACCTGAGCCGGACGAGGGCCAGAGGGCTGGGGGCAGAGCCCATTAGACATTCGAGCAAGGGCTCTTCTGGTACCCAAAGCAGATGGCCCCAGCAAGATGAGGATAAAAATGTCAAGCAATTTCCTAACGGCTGGCCAGGCGTCTGGGCACCAGGCAGAGCCCGCATGCTCCCTACACATGTTGGTGATGCTTCCAAGAGCAGGAGTAACCCTGAAAACCCCCTGGAAACCTCCCAGCACTACCTCCAGGGGGACCTGTATGCTTGGGGAGCTGCATAGTCTGGGCAGCTGGAGGCCAGTGTCCTGCCTCCTTGTGGGAAAGTGGGAGTTTTGGAGACCTGTGACCAGGAGGAGGCAGGAGGACACAGCTGGCACAGCTGGGCTCTGAGGGAACTGGGCCGGAGGCGTCGCCTTCTGCTTCTCACCCTAGATGGGGACAGGCTGGCAGGAGAAGTCCACAGGGGCAGCCTGAGCTGGTAGCACGTCCTGCCTGGTGTCCCTGTCCTACCCTCACCCCTGAAGTCCATTGTCCCACCACAGCCTTGGGATAATCTTAAAAGAGAAATCAGATCAAGTTGCTCTTCCCTCTGTTCAGACCCTCCCATGGCTTCCGCTGTACTCAGAACACCCAGGCTCCTTCCCAGAGTCCACAGGGCCCTCCACCACCTGGTTCCTGCCTCTTCCCACCATCCCACCTCCCTCCACGTTCCTGGGCTCTGTCTTGGGCAGACACTCAGGCTTCCTTCTGTCCCTCCACTCCCACACCGCAGACCCTGGGTCTTTGCACAGGCTGGTCCCCCTGCCTGTGTGGTTTTGTTCCAGGTATTTGCACGGCTGCCCCTCCATATCCAGGACTCAGCTCATATGCCCCCCATAAAGACCTTGTCCTGCCCCCAGGGGATGGTGGGCTTCACATAATCTGTTTTGACAGATCAGCATAGCATTTAGTGCTATCTTTCCCCCCTTGTCGATTTACATCGTTGTTCTTTCAACTTCTCTGTGCTAGGATATGAGTTTGTGAGGGCAGGGGCCTTGCCCGCCTTGTTCACCCCGTGTGCCCAACGCCTGGAGCAGGGACAGGCATCGAGCAGTGCTCAAGAAACAGACGGCTGCTGAACGGAGGGGGCGCAGGAGGTACCACGCACCAGGAGGTGTAGCGGATACTTTACAAACATGAGCTCATCGGATGCGCCTGACATTCCTGTCCCGAGCTGCACTATTATCACAGGGTCCCCATTTTACAGATAAGGAAACAAACTCACCTAGGTGAAGCACTAACCCAGGGGCACATGACCCAGGGAGAGGAGGCAGGAGGACTCAAGTCCAGAGTTGTTTCTGACCCCAGAGCTGGCATCCCACCCACTAGGCTAAGCAACCCCAGTTGGCGGGTAACTCACAGGGACGTGTGCTGTATCCCAGATCACAGGAGCCAAACGCAACTCGATCTGTTTTATAAGAGCGCTGCGGCAACTGGTCCTTATAACCACTTCCCTGACCTCCCCACCCCGAGAATCTTCTGGATTCCTGGTGCAGGCGGCTGCCATGTATAAATTTAGCTTATGTGCTGTCCAACCAGGCTAATTCAAGAGAGCACATTCTCTTCCCTGCCCCTCCCTCTGCAGACCCCAAACCACCTTCCCAGCCCAGCCCAGGGCTCTTCCCGCCTTTTCTTCCATGCCACCCCCTCACCCCCAAACCCACAGCCTCCTCCTGCAACTTCCTGTAAGTCCCAAAAGTAAAAACTCACACAGCAGGTGAGAAAGCTGTGGGAGAGGAGTCAAGCTGACTGCCAATCAGATGTTGGAAATGGGTCCTCCTGCTTCCAGTGGCTTCCACTACGTGCCTGCGGCTGGTTGGGGGGGATTATTCTCGGGTACCATTTGCACTCCTGGCACCACATCGCCATGTGGGTATCAGACAGTCCCAGGGCGGGGTGTTTTGCTGAGGCACACTGCATGACGAATGTTTCCACAGCTGCAAACAAGGCATTTTTGCTAAGAAGTCGGGGCTGTTGGAGAAAGCTGACGACCTTATTATTGGTGTTTGAATAAAGAGAGAGGAGGAAGACGCAGAGATTCCTCCAGGCAGCATCAGGGCGAATGGCAGGTCTAAGAAAGACAAACAGAGTAAACCTCTGCTGGTATCTTAACAGGCAAGGAATTTAGCTGGAAATATACCAAGCAATTAAATTAAAATTGGCAAATCCCCGTTGCGCATACTGCTCAGAAAACAATACTGAAAGCTAGCACGTGCTGAGGGCTTGCTCCCTGCCAGGATGTGCATTACCTCACCTGATCCTCATGCCAGCTCCACGCTTAGGTGTTCTTATCGATATACAGGAGGGTGAGGAGGTGTGGGGAGATTAACAAAATTGCCAGCACTAGGAATGGAACCGCAGTGCCAAATGACAGCCATCATGCTTAGCTCCTCTGCTAAATGCTCCATCCTCGGGTCCTCATCCTTACAGGAAGTGTTATTTTTTCTTTTTTGAGATGGAGTCTCACTTTATCACCCTCAATAGGGTGCTATGGTGTCACAGCTCACAGCAACCTCCAGCTCCTGGGTTTAGGCGATTCTCTTGCCTCAGCCTCTGGAGGGACTAGGATTACAGGTGCTCACCACAATGCCTGGCTATTTTTTGTTGCAGTTTAGCTGGGGCTGGGTTCCAGGGTATAGGGGGCCGGCGCCCTACCCACTGAGCCACAGGTGCTGCCCCAGGAAGTGTTCTTGACCCAGCTGCCCAGTAGAATCACTGGGGGTACTCTTTTGGGGAAAAAAACCCACACACACCCTCGCAATGCCCAGACCACAGCTCTGACCAGTTAAATGCCCTCCAGACATTGGTATTTTTCAAAAGCTTTCAAATGATAACTCTAATGTACAATCAGGCTTGAGAACCACTGCTCTAAACTAGCATGGGTGTTCTCAAAGTGGGCTTCCTCAGGCAGCAGCATCTGGGGTCTTGTTAGAAATGCAAGTTCTTCAGCCCTCCCCTAGACCTGTCGAATCAGAAGCTTGGTGGGTAAGGGAAGCCCTCCCAGTAATTCTGAAATATGCTAAAGCTTAAAAACCACTGGTCTCTCTAGAGCTGATGTCCCCGTCCCTGGGGCTGCAGACTAATGTCGGTCTGTGGCATGTTAGGAATTGGGCTTTGCAATAGGAGGCGAGCGGTGGGTGAGCAAGTGAAGCTTTATTTGTATTTACAGCTTCTGTCCATCTTCACATCACCACCTGAGCTCTGTCACCTGTCAGATCAATGGTGGCTTTAGATTCTTATAGGCAGGCAAACTCTACTGTAAACTGTGTGTGGGAAGGATCTAGGTTGCCTAATGTGTGAGGATCTGAATGGACTGAGGAGGTCATGCTAGCGCTGGGAGCAGCTGCAAATACGGACTGTCATTAGCAGAGGAGTTTGCACAGAGACCATAATAAATCAACTGGTTGCAGACTCGTACCAAAACCATCCTACCCCCTAGATCCATGGAAAAATTGTCTTCCATGAAACTGGCCCCTGATGCCAAAAAGATTGGGAACCACTGCTCTAGAGTACAACTCCATAAATGCAGGGATATTATACGCCTTGTTCATCCCAATATTCCCAGTACCTAGCACCAGAATATAGGCAGTCCGCAGGTCACAAACAAAATAGGTTCTATAGGTGTGTTCTTAGGGTGAATTTATATATAAGTTGGAACAGGTACATTGACCCATATTACCTGTAATAGCCTCCATTCACAAGTGCAAGTTGTACATAAGTCAGACGTTTGTAACTTAGGGACTTGCCTATACTTACAAGAAATGAATGAATGACCACTTCCAACAGGATGTTAATGCTATTGCCATTATAGCAATAAAACTCGGACTGGGAGCAATTTAAATCCAACTTTGCAAAGTCGGTTAAGGACTCAATTAACTATTTACATTGGCAAGATTAAAATCTTTGCAGTCCAAAAGTATTTTGTTCATCTACGTCCCCCCCCCCCCAAGCAAATTTACACCAACCACAGTGGTATTCTCCTGCATGGCCTCTGCTTTATTAGTTCTGGTCAAGAAGGCAGGTAGGTAATCTACAAGGCTGTGTTATTTTCTGCTATCCCAGCCCCAGAGGGCAGAGAGGTGGCTGGTTTTGACAAAGATAGGAGAATTCTCCCCCCTCCTCCCGTTGAAAGAGTCAGTTCTCCATTCTCCTCCCCAGCCCAACACCCAGATGCAGCTATAGCTTAATCAGGGAGAATTAACCAACCTTTCAGTTTTTTTTATTAAAGGGTGGGAATTTGTTGTGTCTTTCTGCAGCAGAGGGCTTCTCTCACAATTCTCTTTCTACATCCTGACCACAAGTTGATTGTGTGTGAAAAATGGCTTGGAATCACAACGGCGCTGCATGTGAGCAATGATTAAATTTGTCCCCACAATTAATGTGTCTATGACTGGCAGAGAGGAGAGGGCTGATACAGAGCAATCAACAATCAGTGATGGGAAGGTGACCTGACACCACAGTCTTCTGCAATTGTAATCAATATCACTCTGGCTTCAGCAGGGCCCTCCTCAATCCATGCTGCTTCATCTTGATAGAGTTTATTCTTGTATAAATGCCTTAAATAAATAGCACAAGGAGAACACCCAGGGATGCTTGAAATTATATCCATACCACGCAAAGGCAAAAAGCGAGTTCCCCTGGGGAGAATCTGTCTCAGAACCAAACAAGCTTCTCCTTTAGAAACCTCATAATTGGTTATTTACACACTCCACAACTTTGCATTTATGCCACATCCCGATTATCATAAGCATTTCCAATGGGACAGAACCCAACTACAGTGAATATGCAAGCTCTTCTAATTTCCGATGCAACTGATGGGAGAGAGTGAGGAGCGATGATTTATCTGTTCGTGATTTGAATGGGGTAATGCCTGTACCAGTGCAAAGCCAGGGCTCTGTTCTGGGAACACGTGTTGTCTCGAAACCCTGGCTGACACTCTTTCGGCATCATAAAAATGCTAGGGGCCAAGATTTTTGTGGGTGTTGGTTGTTGGGTATTTATCTGCTTTTCCTCTCTTGGGCTGGGAAGAGGAAAGGGCAAGGGTTTTGTTGGGCAGTTGTGCTGTGGGAAGCAATGACACCCCAGTTTCTGGGTCCAGTTTGCAGGTTGGCGAGAAGCACCATCACTTAAGAACACATTGACGAGTCACAAATACCAGAGCAGACGGAGAACAAAGGCAGGGCCCTACCTCCGGTGCTGCCGGGGCCTGCAGGGAGCAGCTTTGTTAGCAAAGCTGGGAGGCTGTTACCTTAGGGGACCCCCTTGGAGATGCTCCTGCTTATAGGAGCCTCCCAAGCAGAGAAGGATCTCAGAACTGCCAGCAGCTCCATCACTAATGCACATCCTGGATTTGCTCCCTTGTCCCCACGGCCACCGCTACCACCAAGTCTCCGTCACCTCCTCCTGGACGCCTGGGAGACCCTCCTGAGGCCTTCAGATCAGTCTCCCTGTTTCACTTTTGCCCACCCCCAACCATTCTGCATACATAAGACAACCACGTGGAGAATCATTCTTAAAAATGATAAATCAGGTCCTCGAACCTTCCTGTCACACTGGGAATCACAGGATCTTTAGGAAGCAGCCCGTTCAGCTGTTCTCCATTGTGCAGGAGACAGGACAGTCTTTTTCTTCCCTGAACACACCAAGCATATTCCAACCCCGAGGCCTCTCTCAAGGCTGTTCCTTCTTCCTAGAGTGTTCTTTGCGCTTTTCCAGTATAGCCACATTGCTGACTATAATATAATGTAACGTAATATAATATAATATCTATAGTTATCTATAGTTATATCTATATCTAAACATATCTTATATCTGCCTTAGTTCAAAAGTCACCTCTTCAAAGAAGCCCTCCCTGATTTCCCAGTCCTTCTCTCCTCCCACTCTGGCCCTCCCCTATCACATCATCATGACTTATTTTCTGCATAACATCACCTCATTGGACTATACACGCTGCTGTCTGATTTCCACCAGAATGTTGGCTCCACGAGGCAGGGTATCATCTCCCTCTCAGCTCTATCCACACCCTCTACAGAAGTACTGGGCACACAATAGCTGCTCAAGAAATAGGTGGTGTAGGAATGAATGAATGAGCTCCAAGAAGGATGCTTTATGCTAGGTCCCCCTCTCCTCTAACTCCTGATCTCAATCAGTTGACTATCAACCCTACCTCTCCCCCCAGCAGAAAGAGTGAAGCCCCCAGCTTCAGGCCTGTGCTTCTGCTGTGTCTAAACCCTGTTTCCTCGCACCACTATTCTTCTGGCTTCAATCCCATGCAATTCTAAGACCCAAATAAGACACGTGAGGCTTCCTATATCACTTGGATCACCGAGTTGTGTGGTCCATTTACAAAGGCCCAGGCCTGGAGCTCCCAGAGCCCTACAAAGAATAGACCATGGTCCCTTATCTCTCTCTACCCGCTTCCAGGTCTTTCCGTGCCCTCCTGTCCATCTCCCCAGCCTGCACTCGGGAGCGACCCCGGCATCCTTCAGGGTCTCTCAGCAGGGACAGGCCTGCACATGCAGCCTCTCTGGGTCCCTGCGTCCTGACAACACAAACATCAAAAAGAGCCCCAAGGAACCAGAGCTGCTTCTCCAGCATCTGTTATTCTGGGTTTCATTTATAAGTTATGTTCCAGTCAAGAGCACGAACTCCAGCGTCAGTAAACAAACAGACGTCAAATCCCAGCCCTTCTACCACCAGCTGCGTGACCCGGGTCAAGTTGCTTAAAAGCCTCAATTTCTTCATCTCTAGAATGGGGATATTCCTTGGTGGTCTAGTGGTTAGGATTCAGCACTATATCGAAAGTGGATATCTTTATCTACAGCTAAATGAAATTAATGTTGATAATATTTGTAAAATAAAGACATAACATTCTGCTCTGTGAAAAGGAAGACGCACACACTCGTGCGCGTGGCAGATCACTGACATTTTCTCCTGTTAGCCCTGGCTCCTTGCATCTGCCACACCTATATAAAAGGCATCTCCTCCTCCTTCCTCAAAGCTAGACATCTCCATTGTGTTAGCATTATGTTTTAGTTTTTGATTTTTTTCTCCAAGAGTTTTAGCTCATCCATTTTCTCAACAGTGATCTCCCGAGGGCCCATTTATATATGTTCCTGTTCTAGATGCCAGAAAGGCAAGTGAGTGTGGAACGTACTTGGTTTCTGCCCTTGTGCAACTTCAAGTCCAGAAGGAAACAGACCTGAGAGAAGGGAAAAAACAAGTAAATATAATTACAAATGGGATGGATGCACATTGTGAAGGAGACGTGCAAGGGACAGAGACAAAGGAAAAGGACAGACAGTGTCAGGAGAGGGACCTACTCTGCTAGAGTTGTCAGCACAGGTCCCTATCATGAGGTGACATTGAAGTCAAGGAGACAAGGGAAGCAATCTCGGCCAAGAGAAGGGCAAAGGGGAAAGCGTTCTGGTGGAAGGAATCACTGTGAGGACCCCCTGGGGACAAGAGCTCAGGGCACATGAGGAACTGATAAGGCCCCCAGGGAAGAGGAACTGGACGACAGGGTCATGAGAGTGGGAACCATGTCTTCTTGTTGCCGAAAGGACAAAGAAGCAAATGCGTCTTTTACAGCCCCACCGCCTGAGAACTATCCCCTGAAGTGCCAGCATGCTCAGTCTCTACGGCGAACCACGGACACTGTGCAGGTGCCTGGAGAGAGAAAGAGAAAGGCTTACCACGTGCCGAGACCTTTTCCTGGCCTCTGAAAGAAAGCAGAGCAGAAATCTCCCCATCTCAGGCCCTCCAGGAGATGCTGGTCCCACGGCTCCACCCAGCCCTCTGAGCACCTGGCCTTTCCACAGTTGGATGTCACCCCATGAGCCCTTAACCACCCTCCCAGACTCTCCACACTTCCTTCTCCCAGGCCGACCCCCCAACTCAGGCTGAAGACGCTACTTTCCTCAGGATAACTGGGCTATTTGACCCTTTCCCTGCCTTTCCCAAGAGGCCGCTCTCACTGAATCCAAGGGGATCGGCAATCCCTGTACCCACAAACTCCTCGCAGGGAAGAAAAGGAAAAAATACAGGTTTAATCTTTGCAAGGCACCTCCTCTAAAGACAGACAGCAACACAAAGCATGGGAATGGGGCCTAACCTGATGAGGTACAGGGGAACTGGGTCAGCGTGCCAGTACCACTCGGGGCGAAATCCCACTTCCGGTTCCCTGGGTTTCACCATGAGGGATTCATTCCTTTGTGTTGTCCAGGAGCGGTATAAAAAAACAGCTTATGTGGGAGAAGTAGACAAATCCTGCATTCGCTCACTTGAAGCAGAGCCACGGACCAATACTTCTTAACCCAGGCTACATATTGGAATCACCAAAGATGCTTTTTAAGAATACCCACCGCCTGGACCATAGTCTGATAATAATGACCGCTGAGTGTCCAGAGACAGGACTTGGGCATCTGCTGTCAGTGAAAGTTCTCCAGGTGATTCTGATGCAACGTGAGTGCTGAGAACCACGTTGTCCAAGGATGCACCTTCACCTACTGAATGGCTCCTCCAGGAGACAGCCTGTTATCACAAAGAAAATCGCCAAGTCGAAGCCAGCTACTGTTCAGACCGGCCTGTGACGGCTGCTTCCACAGCTGAGCTCCCTCTGCCTGGTGAAACCTGTCCTGTCCCCTACCTGTGGTTTCTCAACACTCCTGGCAAAGACGCTGGAGCACAGGACTCTGGGTTATATGGGGACAAGAGGAAAATTGGCTGGTGATAAGTAGGGGTGTATTTGTGGTCCAAACACTGAGCAAAAACATCTCTGGCCAAGGGTTCAGATGTTCTAACTTCGACGGCAGAGAGCAAGTCACCATGGTGCATTTCAGTGTGACATGCACACTCCAGTCCCCACAGCCTCAGCCCCAGCCTACTGCGAAGGATTCAGGGAAAATGAAAATTAATGGGGTAGGGAAGGTAATCAGCAGTGAGTCCCACTTTTGTTAATAACCACCTTCCATCACAGGTAGAATGAGACAGAGCATCCATTCAAGGCCAGGGTCACCTTGGGAAAGGAAGACGGGAGACTTTGGAGGGTCTTTCCCCAGGCAAGAGCCTCCCCAGGTCATGGAAGTTGGTCTCAGAAACAGGATTGTCCCTTTTGAGCAGTGTGATCTGAGCATGCTTACGACTGGTTTCGTGGAATGAACTAGAATTGCCCATCAAGACCCTGTGGGCCGCCTCCCACCTCCACCAGCATTCGTGGTCAGCCCTTCCCACCACCGCTTGGCTCTAGCTCCCAGTGGCTTTTGGCTCTCTCATTGTTACCTGCACCACTTCCACCTCCTGCTTCCTCATTACCACCAACAAATTTGCCATAAAAACAGGGACGCTTTGGGGTTGAAGCAAGCCAGTGGGGTAATTAATCATCAGTTTCTGAAACTTCCTCCCAAGGTGTCCATAGCCAGCCTGGTGATGCCTCCCCACTACCACCGGGAAGAACCAACTACTCCCACACTGCCAGGTACCATGCACCTGAAAGTCACAGGGCCCCGGCTTGGTGCCTGTAGCTCAGTGGCTAAGGGCGCCAGCCACCGACACCAGAGCTGGTGGGTTTGAATCCAGCCAGGTCCTGCCAAACAACAATGACAACTGCAACCAAAAAATAGTCGGGCGTTGTGGTGGGCCCCTGTAGTCCCAGCTACTTGGGAGGCTGAGGCAAGAGAATCGCTTAAGCCCAAGAGTTGGAGGTTGCTGTGAGCTGTGATGCTACAGCACTCTACCGAGGGCAACAAAGTGAGACTCTGTCTCAAAAAAAGAAAAAAAAAAAGTCACAAGGCCCTGTAGATAAACACTTCTCCCAAATTGGCTCCATATCCCAAAGCCATTTTCATTTCCCACTTGCTTCCTTGGCCTCCCCGCAGCACCCCTGTTTCTTTGTGATGGGCAAACAGGAGCCTGTGACGGGGGGGTCTCTGACATGTGTGCTGGGAGCTGGGGCTGCAGGGCATGTGTCCCCACCCCGCACAGCCTGCCACAGAAACCCTACATGCAGCTAATCCAGCTCACATGGGCTTGGGGCACGATGGCCAATGCTGCCGTGAGGTCACAAGTCAGCAGGGAGAAGAAAGGGCTTCAGTCATTGCCTGGGCACTTCCCACCATGACAAACCACTGCACACAGCACCTCATTCATTCTGCACAGCCAGCCAGTCAAGTGGGTATAGTTTCATGCTTAAAGTATGGGGTCTACAGCTAACCTGCCTGGTTTCAAATCTCACCTCTGCCACTCTCTAGCTGTGTGACCTTGGGCAGGTGTCTCAACCCCTCTGGGCCTCAAATTCCTGTACTTTATATGTAAAAGGCAAATAACGGTACCTTCTATCATAAGGTTGTCGTGGAACTTCAGTAAGGTGTTTCACACACACACAGAAAGAGTATTTCAGACAAAGCAAAGTGTGTTCAGTACATGTTATCCAACATTGTCATCATCACTCTGTACATGAGAATGCTGAGGCCCAGAGAGCTACAACACCCAGCCTTGGAAATGGTAAATAGACCTGGACTCAGGATTAGTCTCACTTCAAGACCCTTAACTGGCCCTTGATGCTAAAGTCTGCACTCTTCCCAGCAGATCTGAGGTGCTCTCCATCCCCTGCCAGGTATCCCCTCAGTGCTATCTGACCAATGGCCACACCTACCACGGGTGCTAGAGAGACCATCACATCTCTTGGCCAGGGAGCTGAGATTGTCAGGTTGTGGACAGGGGTTGGGGGCCTGGTGCAGCTCAGAGATGAAGAAGGCCTTCCTCATATTTGTCCCTCCCTAGAACCTCACATTGCCAACCTAACTCCTTTCCAACCCTGTAGTAGCTGCTTGCAAGGACAGGCCTGGACTTGGCCAAGTAGGAAAGGAGCACAGCTGGGTTCAACTGTGACACAGCTTCTGCACCTTGTCAACAGGGCTCCAGCCATCCCCTCAAAAGCTGGGTGAGATTCTTCATGTTTTAACAGTATCAGAAAGGGCCAGAAACTTCCTCTGCCCCATAGCCAGGCTTTGGTGGGCAGGCTTGTGGCAGACACCTGCCTGCCCATTCTGGAAACTGTACTCAGCAGTCATGTGACCTTGGTCTGATCAATCTGAGCATCACGATTTTCTAGATACTATAGTTCATTCAAGGATGGATGTGACCAAATCTAAGCAAATCAGAGCAAAACAGAGTCAATGGAAGGTTTCTCATTAGCACCATTGGGGGGGAAAGGCATTCTCTTCCCCGAAATTAAGCGTAAGAGCACAGAAGATCAGCCTGGAACAGATGGCCACCTTCTTTCTATTATGAGAATGGAGCCAAACAAAAGGGAAGAGAGCTGAGTGGGGCTGGGAGTCCCATTGATATTGTTTTAGCTCCTGGATATAGCTGTACCTGAAGCGAGAATTTCAAGACATCATAGTAACGTAAGCCAAAATATTCCCTTCCTTGCTAGTCTGATTTGAGTTTGGTCACTTGCAAGAGGTGTTTAAAACAGGGGGCAGAAGAAAAAGTAGCAACTTTAAAATAGGATTGGAAAGGTTTAGGAGCCTAGCCTGTCCTATATGTTGGGGGTGAGAGAGACTCATGGCATTTCCCTCTCTCTCTCTCACTCTCTCCTTCTCCTTCATGGGGAGCCCTGGCCCTAAAGAGGGCTGTGTTCTAGAAACAGTGACAGAGCACTCTGGCCCTCCAGCAGGGCCTGAAAAGACAATGGGAATTTCAGCATTACCATTTGGAGACACTCGTTCTTTATGGCCCAGAAATCAATGGACCCTCCCTGGGAGTCTGCATCTTAGAGGAACGTGGCATTGATTTTGAGTGAGTTGGGCCACAGATATATCAGGCAGGCCTGACTGATCTCATGGCTGTGTGTCTGCCAGAGCTGGCCGGGCAGGAACATTTGATTCCAAGCAGCTAATGAATCAGAGGTCAATAGGCAATCAGAGTTGAGCCCAGCCCCCTCCACTCACGCCAAGCCAGGGTTGGGACAAGAGCAGCTGCCCGGGGGTAGGCCTGGGGCCATGAGGCTCTGGAAGCCTTCAAAGGGCAAAGGGGAAAGGAGGTTGAGGCTGAAGGGACTGAGTCCCCTGTGGAGGCTGGAGGGAGAGGCTGCCCCCCTCCACATAGACACACACAGACCCACACATGCCGCTCACCCTTGAGGGAAGGAGGTGAGGAGGAGAGGGCTTCACAGCGATTCCCCTTAGCCATGACAGCTCTCCTCCCCTGAAACCAGGGCAGCCTCTGCAAGCAGGGCCCTGGCAGTTAAATTCAGTGAGTCTTGGGACATAGCTGCTGGGAGAGAAGACAGAACACTGAAGCACCCCCACAAACTGCAAACGGAGGCAGGAGTGAGCCCAGGTGAATTTCAGCACCTCGGTATCAGGAAGGGACTGGGCCGCAGAGGATGGCGGGATTGACTCAGAGGGCAGAGCTGGGGTCCCTGTTGGAAGGGCTTTGCTGTGGTCGGGGGAGCAGGCTGACGCTGCTCACACCTCTCTTCACGAGGACCGGCTGTCACTGTAGGACAGAGAAAGTGGTGGCTGAGGAGAAGGGGACGAAGGCAAGGGCTTGTCCTCCCCCCCTTCATCCCAGCTAACCAAGGGGATGCTCTGAGTCCCGCTTCCCTGCTGTAACACCTGAGGAAGACAGGCTGGGCCTGTCGGGTTCCTTGGAGGCACGCAACAGAAACCAACCCCAGCTGGCATCAGCACCGAGGGGAACTGTCTAGAACAGGTGTGGGGTAGCTCTCAGCACCAAAGGAAAAGCCAAAGAACTAGGCTCAAAGGGGCAGAGGAACCTGGGGAACAAGAGCCTCACAAACCCTTAGATTGCAACCGCGCTCCAACCATTTTTTGTCTGGAGAGAGCGAGCTCACCTATTGGCCAGGAGAGAGCGCATTCAACAATCTGAGAATCTCATTGGATAAACTCATATGCTGCCCCACCCACGGGCAGAACTCTGGATTGACAGTCCCACCAAATTGCCCGGGGCAAGTGCGGTTACAGAGTCATTCCCTGGTCTTACCCGAAACGGAGGGGGAGACGTTAGACGGCAGACAACAACAGTAACTGGCCACAGCAAGGGTCATCAATACTCCTGCTAAAGCAAAGGTTATTTTCCCGAGAATCCTAATTTACTCTGTATCTCCTTATGCCCTGACAAGGGGCTGCAAAGTCTCTCTCCAAGTCCTAAGGAGGGGGAAAGAGTCTGTAGGAACAGCTGCTGCTAGAGCTACACGTAGGAAACCCTCCCTTTAAGCTGGTCAGTGAGCTAAGCGATTTGCACCCATTATCTCACGTCCACCACCACGTGAGGCCACTGAGGCTGCTGAAGGGACTCGTCCCTCCAGAGCCAGGATTTAAACCTGGAGCCCAGAGACTCTGTAGCCCATGTAGTAAAACACTGCACAGGATCCCCCGGAGGGAGAAATTCAGGAAAGACCATGAAGAAGAGGGAGATTGGGAGGAGGAAGAAAAGCAAGAGAAGGAGAGAGCTTGGGGGGACTCCACATGCCAGAGCCTGGATTGTGGGGCCTCAACCACAGACTTGTCCCTTTTGCTGCCAGCACCCCTCTCCTCACCCTGGCCTGCCCCCACCCCTGCTTCCCTTCTCCATAAGGAGGCAGGCACCCATACCATACAGTGACAGAGGCCCAACCTCATCGGGGACCGTGGTTTCACAGGTGCACATCCCTAATGTGCTGGGGGGAGGCAGGGGTTGGCAAACTCACAGCTGTGTGTCCAGATAGGCCTGGAACTTTCTGCCTGCCTTCTACTCTCCCCCCACCTCCCCCAGGCATCTTAAAACATAAGGGTCAAAGTCACAGAAGACACAGTGGACTTGCTATTGGCTGAGCCCCTACTAAGGGCCAGGGGCTTTTCCTCCATAATCTCGAAGCCTCGGGATAACCCTGCCAGGCTCCACTTTACACACAAGGACACAGAGGCTCAGAAAGATGAGCCAGGATATGTGAGTGAATGTGTGTGCGTACACACGCGTGTGTGAGTATGTGTGTGTGTGTGTGTGTGTGTGTGTGGCTGCCAGGGGAGGCCATGTACTTCCTCCTGCTCCTGCCCAGCCTCTGCTTCCTCTGCTGGGCACAGGGTTCCCGACACCTGGAAACTCGCCCTCACTAAGATACGGCCTCGCTTAACCGAAGTTTGTAAAAGGGCACCCTGGGAGAAGAATCAGTCTTATCTATCCAGAGCCCTGCTAAAATCCCAATAAGCCCGTTGCGAGCTCGAGATTGAAGTGCGATTTTGGCATCTCTCCTCTGGTGTGGAAAGAGATTACACTGAGTCATATTTCAAAAAGGCGCGACTGACACAGTATAATCTCTGGTCTTAACTCCCCCTGACCTTGAGAGAGCGGCAGGGAAGAGAAGGGGCCGTGGCAGCTGGGAACACAGTTTCAGACAATCGTCTCGAAGAAGCTCGGCTGTCAGGAGAATCTCATCAGGGCCCCCATGGGGGCCGCTCCCGAAGCCATGCAGAAGTGGGGCTGTAGGATTTTCTCTCCAGCCTCAGTTCTGTAGGACCCCAAGCCCACCAGTCCCCCTGGCCTGCTGCCCCGCCCGGTGCCAACCCCTCCTAGCCCTCTCCTGCCTTCAGCCCCTGGAGGACCCCCAGGACCTCCTGTATCTTCCCTGTGTCCCCATCTCTTTCCTGATGACAATAATGAAGCTGCAAATGTCGCCAGAAAAGGCATCGATCTGTTTATCTATCACTCGCTAATCAAAAGTTTCCTGCCTCCTGTTAAAATAGCAATGATTTTCTTTGTGGAATCAAACAGGTCTGTTCCCAGAGACGGAGCGCATGGGCAGAGACAGTTTAATTACCGTCTTTGACGCTCCTTCCCTGCATACCAATCTTTCCTGAGTTACATGATGAACACATATTAGGGGAAGAATTAAATCAAAAGGCAGGAACTGACTAATTGCAGGGCTTCTCATGGGGCACCAGGTTTCGCTGGCATGTGCTCGGTCCTTCCCAGGTCCCACATGTTCCAGGGCAGCTGGTCCCCAGATTCCAGCCGGGTCGAAGAGGGTCCAGCATCCATACTCAGAGGCCCTCTGACGCTTAGTAAGCACAGTGGTTAGACTTCAGCTGGAAAGTCTGGTCTTCCTTTCCAGTCTCAGCTCTGGATACTTAATTTCTAGGAGCCTAAGTTTTCTTGCACATAAAGGCATCAATGTATGCATTACAATAAATCAATAAATATCCCCATAAAAGGCTCCTGTGAAGATTTAAATCAGATGACCTAGGTAAGCTAGGTCAAAGCTGTTATTAATACTATTACCATTACATGTAGCAACAAGTAGATGTTTATGATCAATAACACCCTACTTTACTGTAAAATATACTACTAAACACATAAATGTTCATAATTTCATATTATTATTATAAAGTATAATAAGCGGGCTTTGTCTCTTATGCATCCTTGTATTCCAGTGCCTAGAACTGTGTGGCCCACAGCAGGTGCCCGTAAGTAGGAGAATGAACCATTCTGACGGGCCCAGTGAGCAGCGTGGGGTAATGAGCTCAATGCTGCTCCTTCCCCGCCTGACTCTGCCATGAAAAGGTGAAATAAACATGGCCAATTGAGGTTCCAATTCCCAATTCCCCTTACTTCTCTTCTGCCACCTTAGGGTGCCTCACCAGGCCTCTGACTCCCAAGGTATCCCTCAAAGGAAGGCTGAGAACTTCTGCCCTAAAGGCTTACAGGATGGGCAGAAGTGGTGGCTTCCCCCTCACCCACAGCCAAATTCTTTTTTTTTTTTTTTTTGAGACAGAGTCTCACTATGTTGCCCTGGGTAGAGTGTTGTAGCATCCCACACAGCTCACAGCAACCTCAAACTCTTGGCCTTAAGCAATTCTCTTGCCTCAGCCTCCCAAGTAGCTGGGACTACAGGCGCCTGCCACAACACCCAGCTGTTTTTTGGTTGCAGTTGTCATTGTTGTTTAGCAGGCCCAGGCTGGGCTCGAACCTGCCAGCCTCGGTGTATATGGCCAGCGTCCTACTCACTGAGCTAAGGGCGTGAAGCCAACCAAATTCCTTTCGACAGGAATGAATGACTGAATATATGGTACCATTTATGGGAAAGAATGCACACAGAAATGATTTTTAGATTATATCTTTTCTAAGGAAAGTGATGAAATTACTTATAGAAATAAAAACAAACATTTCCCCTCTTCTGTCTGGAGAACCATAAAGTCTGAGACTCCCATATTCACCCACCATCATCCCCAGGTCGTCACATCACCACACATACATATACACACCCTTATGTATACACACACTCCTATTCATGCACACACACATACACACACTCACATACACACATACACACGCATTCTCACAGACATACTTACATACGTGCATAAAACACGAGCACCCAAACACACATACACACACATACGTTCATGCACACATACACACACGCACAAACACTCCTCTCTTCCTGCTCTAACAATTCCCACCCCCCATGTGGATAGAAAGTAGCTTTCCCCTGCTCCTTATCAGCCCCCTACCCACTGGGGCACACCAGAGGTGGACCAGCTGGAGACAGCAGCCCCAACCACTGACCTTAGCCTTTGGTCATCAGTGCCATCCAGGAGCATCAAACTGTTTCAGGTTAAACAAGCCAAGCCCAGGAGAGGGGTGTGTCTGGTCAGCCTCGGGGCTGGGGACCCTTCTGTGCTGGTCCCACTGACAGGCTCGTCCCCCTCCCCCAGCAGCATCGGGGAGACGTCAGTGGAAGGCTCTTGAGGTCTGCAGTTGCTGCCTCGCCCAGGGGCTGGGAGGCCCTCCTGCCCGCTCTCCACTGTCCATGCAAAATGGGGCCAAAGGAAACTGAAGCTCGGGGAGCTTATCCCCTCTCCCCATCAAACCTCCAACAGAAACGAGATGTGCCATTCCTTGAGGTCTCTTCCCTCAAGTAAGAGAAAGGATGAAGACCTGTTGGTGGGGACTCTGCCAAGAGGGGTTGAAAGGGTTCCACATAATTCAACGGAAGTGTCGTGTCAGACTCAGACGCATACTCGGTGTGACTGTCCCCAGGTCCCCCCACCCTCAGGGAGCACAGAGGCCCTGGGGAGACAGAAAGCATGACAGGCAGAAGGCGGGTGTCTGACATAGAGGAAGTTTTCAGACCCGGGAAGGCTTTTTGGAAGCGGTGACACTCAGTCAGCGACATGGTAGGCAGGGGCTGGAGCGCTGTGTCGGGGAACCGTGTTGCACTCCTGAGGTCCATGGGGAGCCATGGAGCAGCTTTGAACGAGAGACTGGCCCAACCCTATTTGCACTTCTCTTTGGTCACATGTGGGTATTTGAGAAATGACCCCCAAAGGATGAAGTTTGGGCTTCTGCTGTGGGAAATGCCCATCTTCTCCTCGATGACCAGGTGTCAGACACTCACAGCCAGACACTGTGCCCGGGGCTCCCCATGGCCGCTGGCTGCCCCTCTCCCCGATCTCTCCATGCCCTTCTCTCACCTCCACCCTGCCTCTCCCTCTCTGGGCCTGACCACTCTCCCTCCCTCTAGTCCCACCTCCTCCCCCCGCCACCTGTCTCTCCTTTACTTCTCTCTTCCCCACCGCCCCCACTTATCCCCTCTCCTGCAGATGCAAACACAGAGATGGGTATGTCATTTATTTTTCTGATATGTTTCCCACCCTTTGCACACACCCAATTCCCACCCAGCTCGTAATGTAAATATGACCTTTCTGATATTCATTATCAATTAAGGGAACAAATTCCCTTCTCCAAGCATGCTCCAAGCAGCACGAGAGATTTCTCCAACCAAAGAGCACAGAAGGAGGGTTCACACTGGCTCCATCTCTCTGCGGCCTGAGCAAAGCTGGCATGGGGAGGGCAGACAAACATGGGTCAGAATCCTCCAGGAGTCACTCTGCGTGTGACTGGCACTGCCTTGCAGACGTCCAGGCCCTCACAACAGCCATGGAGAGACTTCCTCTCTTTGGGGGCCAGGTGGGTGTCCTGTGAACAAGCCCGGGGCCTCCCAAGCAGGGCTTCTCCCCCGGCCTCCCGGCCTGTCCCAGGATGGCTCCTTTCCTGTCGCAGCACTGGGCAGGTCTGCAGCCCATAGAAAGAGCAGCTCCGGGGGCCACACACTGGTATGTCACAGTTTTTCAATTTCATGTTATTTTTTACAGAAGGCCATCTCACACCGAGCTCCGTTTCTCCGACTGTGCCCTTGGAGCCCAAGCTGCCCCTTCCTTTTTGTTTTCCATCCCTCCTTCCCCCTTGTCAGTGGGTCTGAAAACACACTCCCCCCAAATGCCCTCTCCCTCAGGAGCCAAATAGGAGCCTCAGGGAGGCCGGTGACTGTGCAGCCATCTGGTTGGGGCCCTGCCTGGTTTCAGCTCCTCCCGGCCCAAGGAACATCTTTCTCTGCAGCTCCATGGCCCAAGTCTGCTAGAGACCGTGGATCCCACAGGCAGCAGAGATGGAGCTGGAACAGTCATGGGTGCTTTGCTGGGATCAGACACAGGGCTCAGGGAAACCGCACAGACCACGAGCCTCGGCCCTTTCCCACGATGGCGGCAGCCCCTGCTCCTGACCCCAGAATACCCAGAGGGCTGGGCACACGAACCACCCAGGAAGAAAACTCCCAGCCAGCACCCGCCCATTCCACGTGGCTGTCACAGCCAGGGCTTAATTGCTGGTTAGGGAGAGGCAGCAATTCCCAGCTAGCAGGCCGACCACACCCGTCTGGACGCGTCTGGGGGGACGTGCTGTGTGCATTAGACTCCCACGTTCACGCAGAACGCAGGGCATGGGGGCTGCTCAAGTCTGTTTCCTATTCTGACAGCAGCGTGCAGAGTAAGATGGGCAGGCCAGGGTGTGTGGGGCCGAAGGCACCTTCTGAAAGGGGGAGTGAAGGCAGACAGATGGGGTTGGGGGCAGCGGAGGGAAAGAGAGAGAACACGATATCCCCAAATTGTGAGACAGTTTGGCCTTGGAGTCTGAAATGCTGCCTTGATGAGCCACCTGAGTTTGCTCATGTTGTTCACACCTGACAACAAATGGCTTCTCAAATCTCAGCCTGGCGGAGAAAAGGTGGTGCCTCATGCCCTGAACCGGAATTTCTCCTCTCTGAGACTCAGAACACTCCTCCCGTGTCTGTGCCTCCCATTCCTCTCCAGGCTGTAGGAGAGCTCAACCACAAGGCCTTTCTAGAAAGACCCTCAGTCCCTTCCCAAGCCCAGCAGGGCCCTGCAGAGGTGCACTCTGCTGACACCGCAAGGCAGCTCGGGAGTACTGCAGAGGGAAAGGCTGCAGCAGATAAGAGGGGCTCTGCCCACCACCGAGACAGACAGACAGACACACACACACACACACACACACACACACACACACACGAGCAATGGCGGGTGGCTGACAAGCTTCCCCAAATAGCACGGGCCTCTCCCTCCAGCTACACTCCCCTCCCAACAGCTTCTGTGCACTTAAAATAAGATCAGAGTTTGGGGCCAGCGATGGAGAAGTGACCCATCCTCTCCTGCACTCCCCTGTCCTCCCGTTTGTCCTCTCTGTGCAGCTCCTGGGTCTCCGTCCATAGGGGTGTCTCCCCAACTTCAGGAAGTTAAAACTAGAGCAACCCATGTGGGTCCCCATCGCCAGGAGTTTACCCCATGGATACATGTGACAAAATGTTCAAGTAGACACTCAAGGCAGCCTTATTTACAACAGCAAAATAACCGCTAACTACCAGGTTGTCCGTCACCAGGGTCCGATTAGGTCCACAGTCACCGAGATGTGCTCAACACGGTAGGGCAGGGACGATAGAGACAGCGAGACTCAGCCACTACCCCTGGAACTGACAGGCCAGTGAGAGGGTGGCCAGGCAGGTGGGCTCAGGGAGGCTTGGAGGGATGCACCTGTAGCTCCAGAAAGGAAAGAAGTTTCTTTGCTCCCCCCACCTCTACCCAGCTTTATATGGTATCCTTTCTCTGTGGGTGCCTTTCTCTGACCCCAAAGTTTCTTCTCAGCCAGAGGGCACCACCCCATCTACAGGAGGCAGCTGGTGGCCAAGGGTGAGAGAAACCACGGGAAGGTCTCCAGGCACAGAACACAGTATTGGCATGTAAGAACCATTCTTTGAGCTTCCTCTAAGCCTCACTGACATGAAATATTCCTTAAACTTGAAGTTCAACAATCAAAGAAAGATCCATGCATTTTTTTTCATTCTGAAAGAAATATTATTGTCTAGACAGAAGCCAGAGAATGAGTTATTTTGGTTATTGCATTAGCTCTTTATTGCATATACATGTCTAAAAATTACATTTCTAAGCCCAGAGTGTAGTGGCTTAAACAAATAATCAATATTTCTTATCTTATATAATTTCTCTAGGTCAGGAATTCAAGAGCAGGAATTTAGAGTGCTATTAGTCCACGGGGTTCTCGTGAGGTGGTAGCCATGTCATCAGCTGGGGTTGCAGTTATCTGAAGGCTTGACTGGGGTTGCAGAATCATTTCCAAGAGGACTCACTCACATGGCTGTTGGTTGGAGGCCTCAAATCCTCCCATGTAGAATTCTCCATGGGGCTGATTGAGTGCCCTCACAACATGGCAGCTGACTGCCTCCAGAGCAAGTGATCCAAGTGGAAATTAGACAGAAGTCTTGTATGTCCTGGCCATGGAAGTAACACACCATCATTTTCCCAATTCCTCTTGGTTACACTGGCCATCTCTATTCAGTATGACAGGGGAATCCTCTAGGGCAGCGGTTCTCAACCTGTGGGTCGCAACCCCTTTTTAACAATGAAAATACATTGTGTCATTAGGAAGGTTGAGAACCCCTGCTCTAGAGCATGAAGACCAGGACGTGGGGGTCACTGGGAGCCATCTTTAAGGCTTGCTACCACAGTGATTAGCATTCGTAATAAGCAACACTGAACACCACCATCCCTGAGTCTGCCCGACCCCACCCCAGCCTCCTGCCCCCTCACCTGATCCACAAAGATTCCCACTTGCTGCTCCTTCTCCAATTCCTTTTGGAACAGAAAGAAAAGAATACAAATTGGTTCATTCAATTGTTATTATTATTATTTTAAAGTCAGAGTCTCACTCTGTTGCCCTGGGTAAAATGCCATGGCATCATAGCTCACAGCAACCTCAAACTCTTAGGCTCAAGTGATCTTCTTGCCTCACCCTCCCGGGTACAGGTGCCCGTCACAATGCTTGGCCGGTTTTCCTATTTTTAGTAGAGATGGGGCCTTGCTTTTGCTCAGGCTGGTCTTGAACTCCTGAGCTCCTGAACTTAACCTGCCTCAGTCTCCCAGAGTGCTAAGGATTACAGGCAGGAGCCAGTTCATTCAGTTATTGAAACAGTGCCCAACATATTATCCTGTGGTGAAGGTCCAAGAAGATCTGGCCCCAATATTCTCAAGTACCCACTACTCATAGAGTAAGCACTATTGATATTCCCGTTTGTTGCCATGTTAACATTATATCCTCCTCCTGGAATCCTCTCTCTCTCCAACTCCACTTAAAAATCCCACCCATCCTTTCTGTAACCCCCATCCCCACCCCAACTCCTTGCCTCCTCACCTAGGGGTGATTCTCCACTTCCCTCTCAATTCCACCTTCCTCAGCCTATGACCTTCTGCCTTGCAATGTCCTTGTCCCACCCAACACCTCCATTCCCACTCTGCCCCACTCCCCACCCACCCCCTGCTACATGTGAGTCCTTGAGACTTGCCCAAGCCCCCAGCACATGGTGAGGGTGAATGTGCTTAACATGAATTAGATGGTCAGTAAATACTTGTTGAAGACGTTATTATGGTCAGATATACATAATATAAAATTTATCATTTTCACCCTTTCAGAGTATGAAATTCAGTAACATTAAGTAGATTCACATTGTTGTGCAACCATCACCATGACCCATCTCCAGGACTATATTTTCCCCTAGTGAAAATTTGCACCCATCAAACAATACCTACTGTTCTTCTTTGTTTACAAATTTCCCTGTTCTACGTAGTTCACATAAGTGGGATCATTCAAAATTTATCCTTCTATGTCTGGTTCATTTTACTTAGCGTCACGTCATCAAGGTTCACCCGTGTTACAGCAGCATGTACCGGAATTTAATTCATTTTTAAAGCCGAGTAAAATTTTGTTGCATGTATATGTCACATACTGTTTATTCATCCATTTGGGTCACTTTCATTTATGGGCTATTGTGAATAATACTACTATAAATATTGGTGTACCAACATCTGTTGGTGTTCCAACTTTCAATTCTTTGGGGTACATACCCAGAAGTGGAATTGCTGGATTATGTGATAATTCTATATTTAATTTTTTTTATAAACTGCCATCCTGTTTCCCTCCGGGGCTGCACCATTTTACATTCCCACCAGCAATGGACAGGGGTTCCAATTTCTCCACTTCCTCGCCAACACTTGCTATTTTCTGTTGTGTTTTGTTTGGATATTAACCATCTGGATGGATGTGGAATGGATAACTCTTATCCTCTATGGCTTTTATTATTATTGGTTGAGGAAATGCACTCTAACAGCCCCATTCTGGTGTCTGGGATACAGTAGCCACTCCATTTATGGCAGTAATTTTTATTACTTAAATCTCTAGTTCAAATGAAAATACAACTAAGGGTAAAGGACACTGAAGGCCATTCATGGGCTACAGAGGAAAAGGCTCTCCCTCTTTGTATCCAAGGTGTCAACCAGCAGCAGCTCAGTCACCTACCCCATTGTCTCCATGCCCGGTGACTCACACATGACACACTCATTCCTATCTATGGCCTTGGTCTGTTTTCTCTCCTGAGAACTCCTTGAGGAGACATAAGTGACCACACCAAATATAGAGACGTGAGCAATTTAAGGATCAAGGAGTCCCAAGCTAGAAGTACCTGAATTGCCGAATAAAGTTTGGAGCTTAAGCTCCACAAGGAGCAAAGAGTGTCCCCTAAAACCAGTTTATGAAGCACAGGTCAGAATCATTCAGCTTTGCTTGATACCCAGAAGTATTGAGTGGTTTTTTTGTTCGTTTGTTTTAGACAGTCTCTCTCTGTCACCCTAGATAGAGTGCCATGGCATCATCATAGCTCACAGCGACCTTAATCTCCTGGGCTCAGGTGATCCTCTTGGCTTAGCCTCCACAGTAGCTGACTACAGGTGCCTGCTATGTCACCCAGCTAGTTTTTCTATTTTTAGTAGAGACGTGGTCTCGCTCTTGCTCAGGCTGTTCTCGAAAGTTCTCTCCTTCTATGCTGTCACTCCAGTTGCATCCCTGCCAGGGATACTCACTGCCTCCTGGAATCCCCCAACAGGAGGCCATGTAATGCAGTGGTTAGACTAGCCTGGGTTCCCATCCCAGCTTTTCCCTGGCCAACTGTGCAAACTGGATGAATCACAAAATCTGTATGAATCAAAATCATACAGATTTTCCGAAATCTGTATGAAGGAAGGGTGAAAAAGTTCCCCCTGCAGAGTGTGGGGTATTACACTCTCTCTTCCCACCCACAGCCACAATGACAGTAAAGGGCTGGTGGCCACATCAGCCATTCTGAAATACTCTGACAGTGGCTTCATTTAGAAGGAAAATTCTCATTGATGGATTGAGGGATTTTTCTTTTTCCATTAAATCTTTCTCCCCAAAGATCCTAAGATCTGTGTACAGAAGAGACTATACAAACAAGGTCCCTCATTTCTACAGCATGGAGACACTTTCTTCATTGGGTTCAAATGAAATGGATGCCTCAGTCAAGCTAACCTCCAGCCAGAAGTTCCATTGCTTTAACCTCATGAAAGCACCTTTGAATCTATTAATGTGATTGGGATTCAGATACTTTTAGTTATTTGTCAACCACAGGATCAACGTTGTTAGCTGAGGAGGACCCTCCCAGATATAAATCACACAAAACTAAACCTGCTCTAGTTGAAATGAGAGTTGCTGGGGGTTCTTTCAGAGGTAGAGGTTGGGAATGGGAGAACAACAGCATTCACTTAGAAATCACATCATTGTTTGGTTTTCTTTTTTTAAAAACAAGTAGCTTTGATATACTATAAATAATACTGCTTTTCCACTTGTGGAATTGATAGAAAGTTTTCTTGAGATAATTTATTTGAACAAAAAGGAGATGACTTAGATGAAAAGTATTAAGTGAATAATAATATAGCTCTCAAATATGTCTTAATTCTGTGGCCCTCAACCCCTGGGGCCATGGACTGTACCAGTGTGTGGCCTCTTAGGAACTGGGCTGCACAGCAGGAGCCTCCTTCCATACTGTTCCCCATATTAGTTACACTCATTTACATTCCCAACAGTATACTAAGGTTCCCCTTTCTCCACATCCTCACCAGCATTTGTTGTTGCCTTTCTTTTTGATAAAATACATTTTTTTTTTTTATAAAAGACATTTTAACTGGGTGAGATGATATTGTAGTTGAGATTTGCGTTTCTCTGCTGATTAATGATGCTTATATACTCCTTGGCCACTTATATGTCTTCTTTTGAACGTTTATTCAGTTTCTTTGTTCATTTTTTCATTCGCTTATTTGTTTTCTTTTGCTATTTAGTTGGTGGAGCTCCTTATGTTATATAGTCTTGTTGTTAATCTTTTGTCAGATTGCAAATATTTTCTTCCATTCTGTGGGTTGTATCTTCACTTGTTGATTATTTTCTTTGCTATGCAGAAGCTTTTTAGCTTGATGGGACCTTGTTGCCTGTGCTTTGAGGATAGTACTTAAGAAGTCCTTGCCCAGACCAATCTCCTAAAGCATTTCCCCAATGCTTTATTTTTGTAGTTTCATAGTTTCAGGTCTTAGATTTGATTTTGTATATATAGCAACAAGGGTCTAGTTTCATTCTTCTGCATATGGATATGTATGCATATGCATATGGTAAACTAGATAGTTTACCCAGCACCATATATCAAAGAGATCATCAAAGGACAAAGAGTTCTTAAATTCCTCAAAACATCTAATTTCATTAAGAACCTTAAAACTATATATGCTCAGGAGTGACATCAGCAAGGTGGCTGACTAGCAAGCTCCAGGCACTCATTCCCTCATAGAAATATTAAATAAACAATTAGAGACTGGCTAAAATGACATTATAGGAGATCTGAAAATCAATCAGAAGTCTAGAGGAACCAAACGAATGCCTAATAAAGAAAAATCTACATTCAAATGCAATGAAATTTTATGGTATTTTGTACTCATTCTTACTTTACCCCCAATGTGATGTAGTGTGATTTGATGGAAGCAACATTCCATGCCCCAGTTCCCTTTCTTGAATCAGAGGGAGCAAAGTGGACCTAATTTTCAATAATCTAACCTGCCTACAGGCTGCCTGAGGGGGTGGTCTATATGACATCTAAATTTGGAGCACAGGCAACCCAAAGCAGCACAACCTAGATCTCAATGTAGGGATCTAGGAAGCAGTAAGCATGGCTCATGAAAACCACAAGGGAACTACAGACCTGCAGACACCTCAATCCTACTGATTGAAAAATACAATAGAACAGCCCAGAGAAGAAACAAGGATGTGAATCCTAGGAAAACTAAGACATTTAAAAAGCAACCATGTATATGTAGAAACTGGGAAAAAAATTACAGACAAAGGCTGAAGTAAGACATGTATTCAGAAAAAGCCTGATTAAACTTTAAGCCTTTAGGCCAGGCTGATCCAAAGACACAGAACATGTCCTGCCAATTAGTAAACATCTTATCCATCAGTCTGCAAAGACTGGAAGAAGTTGCTGATATTTCAAATGACAATTTTCAACAAAAGATCACAAAGCATACAAAGAAACAGGGAAATAGGACCCATTCAAAGGAACAAAATAAATCTTCAGGAATTTTCCTTAAATAGACACAAGCATCAAACTTACCGGACAAAGACTTTAAAACAACTATCTTAAAATATGTTCAAAGAGCTAAAAGGAAACTTGGACAAAAAGCTGGATGGCATCAGGCAAATAATATATGAAAAAATAGAATATCAAGAAAGAGATGTAAATTATGCGCAGAGGGTGCCAAAAAGTGTATACACTTTTTTGTATACTTTTTTAAAAAACATACATTTCTGTATTTTTAAAACCAAACAAATTCTGGAGCTGAAAAATATAATAATTCAATTGAAAAATTCACTAGAGAGGTTCAATAGGCAGAAGAAAGAATTAGCAAATTTGAAAAGAGGTTATTTGAAATTATCAAGTCTAGAAAAGAAAATGAATAAGAGTGAATAGAGCCGGCTCGGCGCCTGTGGCTCAACGGGCTAAGGCGCCAGCCATGTACACCTGAGCTGGTGGGTTCGAATCCAGCCCAGGTCCGCCAGACAACAATGACGGTTGCACCCAAAAAATGGCCGGGCAGTGTGACGGGCGCCTGTAGTCCCAGCTACTTGGGAGGCGGAGGCAAGAGACTTGCTTGAGCCGAGGAATTGGAGGTTGCTGTGAGCTGTGATGCTACGGCACTCTATCCAGGGTGACAGCTTGAGGCTCTGTCTCAAAAAAAAAAAAAAAAAAAAAAGAGTGAATAGAGCCTAAGGGACTTGTGGAACACCGTTAAGTAGACTAATGCATTCGTTACGGAAGTCCTAGAAAGAGAGGAGAGAGAGAAAGGAGCAAATAAGTTATTTGAAGAAATAATGACCAAAAACTTTCCACATTTGAAGAAAAACATGGATTTATAAATCCAAATATCTCAACAAACTCCAAGCAGGACAAATATACATGCATATTTATTTTTTAAAAATGACTTCTAGGGCAGTGCCTGTGGCTCATTGAGTAGAGTGCTGGCCCCATACACAGAGAGTGGTGGGTTCGAACCCAGCCCCAGCCAAACTGCAACAAGAAAAGTAGTCAGGCATTGCGGTGGGCACCTGTAGTCCCAGCTACTTGGGAGGCTGAGGCAAGAGAATCACCTAAGCCCAAGAGTTTGAGGTTGCTGTGAGCCGTGAACCTCCAGCTCTTGGGCTTAGATGATTCTATGGAGGGCAACAAAGTGAGAGTCTGTCTTTAAAAAAAAAAAAAATGACTTCTAAGGAAATTTTTTCTTAAGAAAATACTGTAATCTTGAGGTTGGATGAACAATTAGCTGTAAGTTTTTTATCACAGACATTTTGTGATTAAGAATGGTTGGAATAACCTATATGTTCAACAATACAGAATTTGATTTTAAAAATATAGCTATAAGATGGAACACTGCAGCTATCATAAATAATGTTGACAATATTCAGAATGTATAAGATAAAGTAGGGGGCTACCTAATGCCATGTGCAATCTTATTTTTGTGACATGGGTAGGTAAATATATCTGTGCATGAAAGAGGATTTAGAAAGAAACCCATGAAAGAATTAAGAATAAATTTTTTTGCTGATAAGTGAGATTAAAGGTGTTTTTCCCCTTCTTTTTGCTTCTATGAAAACTATAACTCTTGTGATAAGAGATAAAACAATCTATTTTAAAATGAGTCACATACTTGGTAAGTGTCAGAGATGAGATTTGAATTAACAATGCTTTCCATTAAACCAAGCTTTCTTCTGTCTCAGCACCAGATGTCTGCTTTTGAGCTTCTCTTCCCTTAGAATAGTTTCTTTCCCTGGGGATACTCCCTCCCAGGAGGCCTCATTGAGTGCTCCAGCTCATAATTTCAGGTACTTTAACAGATCTAGGGAGAGCTTTTAGATTGAATTGAAGTTTCATCTTTCAATTGGCTTTCTGAAGTATCTTTGGACACTTTTATTTAGCTAAATGATTAGCTTTTCTGCATATGGACTCTAACCCTTAACCACGATTTCACTTGCAAATAACAAAAGCCACTTGCTATTGTCAATGCACCTGTTCCGTGCATGCCCTCTCACTACCTCAACGCCAAGTCAAGAGTGCAAAAGCCACGATTCAGGATGATCAAACAGTTAAGGCTCAGTGTTCTCATTTCTGAGTTTGTCAGGTGCCTTAGCAAAATTCCTCTTTAATTTACATGATTTCAGCTAGCATCCTTTTCTCCCAAGGACCTTTTGCATATCAAGCATAAACAGGAAATATAAATCAGTTCCCTCACCTTTGCCAAAGCCAAAATGGAATCAAATTTAAAAAGTAATGAGATAAAATGAATGATGGTCATTATTCTGCCACAGCGATTTCACAATAACAAAGTCTGATACATATTAATTCTCAGTGTAGCCACACACCTGCCTAGACTCTATGAAGCTATGTTCACTTCCTAGTACTATGGCATAAGAAATTTCCATCCCAAAGAATCTTCAGAATTCAAGTCTAGGAACTTTGAACTGTGCTATGTCTGCAAGCATGAAATTCCACCAGGGAAGGGATTCAGACAGAAGTCAACTGATGATATGCCTGGCTCCACTTCATGTTTCCTAGTTAAAAAGGAAAATAAAACAAATGTTATTAAAAATCCAGGAATACTTTCTGTTCTGTAGAAAAACAGAACCATTAGAGGGTCATGCATTCACAAAAGATGCTGAAGCCCTAAAATCATTAACTTGCAGAATGACAAAGAAGTTCATTTTATGTTTGAGTTCGTTGTGTGTGTGTGTGTTTCAAAGGGGCTCCAATATCAATAGTGGTGGGTGACACCCTCAGTTAGAAAACCCAACAGGAGTCCAGCCGAGGAGGAAGAGTGATTTGCCCTGGACTCTAAGACTTCTTGGGGAAAAGTTCACCCTTTAGGAAGTGGGCCAAGATGATGGGTCAGTGTGGGAGAGGAACATTGTCCCTTGCTCAGATTGCTGGCCAGCCCAGCCCAGAAACTGATGCTTGAATTCTCAGAAGAGGAAGCCAAAAGAAAGAATGATTATAATGAGAAGAACTGGCTCCGTAGTATCTCTAAAATATGGAGAGCATAACAGTCACACTTCCTCTGTAATTGATGCTGGAATGTGGGAGTAGAGCAGAGATTTTCACCCAGGGTGCTGTGAGAAGATCTTAAATGTGCCATGAAAAATTTTGAAGACCATTAATTAAATTATTTTCAAAATACGTCAAAGTGCCGTAAGAATATTCTTGTTTTTCCTCTTTTTTTTTTTTGATCGACAATTTAAGTGTGCCACAGAAATTTAACTGTAGATTCAAGTTTGCCACAAGATAAAAAGGAGTGAAAACACTGGAGTAGAGGAAGGAGCTATTATCAGAGCAATGAACAGACTCAGAAGACGGAACGGCCTGCAGACGAGGGAGAGAACCAGGAGGGAACTTCATGTGGGGGCGTCAGCAGCAGCAGTGACAGCAAAACAATTGAGAATGGGAAAGAAGGAAACTAGTCAGGACCGCGTCAATGATCAGGCAAGACGCGATTTGACAGTAACCCTGCACGTGGTGAGGCTATCCATAGGTGCAGGGTGGCACTGAGCGCTTCTCACAGAGTCCCTTATGGAGAAGATAACGGGTGGAAAGGTTGCTAATGGTGGGCTCCTGATGGCAGCTGAGCAGACTGGAGGGTAAGCACAGATGAGACCCCTTCTAGCTGCTCCTAGAATGAGTTGAGTGAGTGACAGACTGGAGGATTCAAGGGACAAGTAAGCAGACTTAGAGCAAGGGGGTTTTTACTCTTGCTGTGACCCTCTTTTTCTACCTGCCCCATTTGGGTAGCCTGGGAAATGGGCGAGTTGTTGGCACATACACCTGCCCTCATTCAAAGACGTAAGACTTGGTTAGGTTCTGTTGGGAGTTTGACAAGATAGGACCCCAGGAGCATGTCAATCTTTTTTAATCAAGTACCACCGGAGATGGGTTTTGAGGCTCTTTCGCTTCGATGGTCCATGAGAGCTGAGAGCCAGCAGAAGCACAGATGGGAGCATGGGGGTGTGCAAAGGAAGGGGGTGTAGATGAAAGAGAGTTGACTCACCCTGAGACAGGGAGCTACCAGACCTTCTTTATTTCAGACCCTTGCTTCGTCTTTATCCCACTTAGGCCCACTTTTCTTTGATGGGCCCAAATCGTGAAACGATCGTGACCTAGGTAAGTTTTTCTTGTACTGATACCTGTTTCCATCCCCTATCCTCTCCAAGCTCCTCTCATCAAATACATATTCCAAAATGTCTGATTACATAAATATTAACTAGAATTTGCATTTTAGTAAGAGATTCTAACTACTGTCGTGTAAAATTTTTCAGAACTCAAAGGAATGAAATTTTTGAGGGTTGGAACTTTACAGGGGTTAAAGAGAGAACAAAGTGGGATAATAAATAAAATGACATGCAAAAACTCTGTGGAGCTTCTAATGCAAGACAGCAGAATCAACATTAGGCCCTGAGCTTCCAGGTCCTTGTGCCCTAAGGATTAGGACATGAGCTGCAGACTTTTGTTCTAGGTGTTAGTAGGCTCCACTTTAAAATGAGACAAATCTGAAACCAATTAGCTTGTGTTCTTATTAGCTCAGTAACTTCAAACCTCAGCTTCCTATCTATAAAAGGAGGATAATAAACCTCTGTGAGTTGTTGGGAAACATGAACACAGCCGGTGTGTGGGAAGCTCACCCTAAAATTGTGATTAGCACTGTTAACATCGTCCTCCTTCCCACCACTCCTGCACCCAACAGTCCCACATGCTCATTCAAATTGTTTTCTAACAGCGCAGATGGAATGAAATCTCCCTAGCAGGACTTGCCCCTTGGTGATATCAAAGTATGGATTTGTCAGGATTCTTCCGGTTGTAAGTGACAGTAACTAGCTTAAGTAGGAATTTGCCAGTTCATATGACTGAATATTTTAGAGATCATATGGCTTTATGGCTTCAGGCATGGCTGTATCCAGGAGCTCTCATGATATTATCAAGATTTAGCTTCTCTCCTTCAGCCTCTTAACTCTGTTTTTTTCTACATTGACTTTGTTGTCAAGTAGAGTCTTTCTATGGGTGGTTCTCCTGGAAACTCTTTAAGGTAATAATCTCTACATAGAAAGAAGGCTCCTTTTCCCAGTTACAGAAGTCCCTGAGCCAATAACCATGGCCAAGGCAACAGGATGCTTCAACTGGCCAGGCCTGAGTTAGGTGCCCATTCCTAGTGACAAATGGACTAGATTAGTGAAGGATTGTGTTTCCAAGGGAAATCTAAATTCTATTGACAGAAAGACAGGGGGACATGCTACTGAAGCAAAAAACAACAGAAATCCAATAACATGAACTACTTTAAAAGAAGGAAAATTAAGAAATGCAGAAAGTCCCAGATTTCCAGACAGTGGTTAAGGAATTTGACCCACTCCCTCTAGTACTCTGAGATATGAAATTGAAAAGAAACCAGAATCAGGGTGGCGCCTGTGGCCCCATGTGCCAGAGGTGGCGGGTTCAAACCCAGCCCCGGCCAAGAAAAAAAAAAAACTACAGAAAAAAAACCAGAATCAAAGCTCTGAAAGAGTAGAATGTTCTCCAATAAGAACTACTCTTTTTTGAAGGCTATGTTAACCAGTTCGATGTAAATATTTCAAATGGTATATAAAGCCAGCACATTGTACCCCATGATTGCATTAATGTACACAGCTATGATTTAATAATAATAATAAAGAACTACTCTTTTTATTCTTAGGAAACGACCTTAAACTAAGACTTACAGAAGGGAAAAATGTATAAGACAAGGGAAAAAGTTACCATCAGCACCTGAGGTATCAGATATTGGGTTTTACGCTTTTCCTTTTCAGGGGCCTATTAAAAATGTTTAAACCTAAAAATATATATATATATATTTTTGGCTCCAAACTATGAAAAGGAAACCACAATCTTCACATGAATAGGTATTTAATTAAATAGCTAAATGTCTGCAAAACTTACTATTCTATCAACTTCATTAATGGCTAAATTTAATATTCATAAAAATCCCATTATATTGAAAAACAATTTGAAGGGCAGACACTGGCTCCCTTGGCCAGAATCCCCAAGTTCACACAGTGATTGCCAAGAAAACTCAGCCATCGCTGATAAATGAGGTACTCACAGGCCAATCACTTCAAAGGCAAAAGGATTTTTAAAAATCTTTTCATCAGTCACAGTGAAAGTGAGGGGTCGGTGCGTTTTAATACCTGTGATGATGTGACCTGGGTAGGGTCTCAGAAAGTAAGGGTGCCTGGGTCTCTAAACAGCCCTGCACTGGGACACCCTGGAGCCAGGGAGGCGGCAGAGGGCGAGGGGAGATCTGTCCTGCACCACCCCCCTCCTTGGCCGAAGCCCCTACCTCTCTTTTAAGTCTCTATCATAGCAACAGCCCCAGGGCCAGACCCCTAATTGCCAGCTTCTTCTAAGTGCCAGGGGAATTAAAAAAAAAAGCTCTCTGCAGTCCTCCCCCCTCCCCAACACAAGCCCAGGGGGTCAGGCAGGTTCAAAAGGTGAAATAAATGAATCTTTACACATTATAAGGGCCGGAGCAACATTCTCTGTGGCATTAGTGCCTGAAAACAGCAGCTAGTAAAAGCAGGTGTGCTGGGCGCCTGTCAGCTAACGACACTGATAAGCCTGCCATGCCCGGTTCTGCTTCATTTCAAACAGACTGCTGGAAAAAAGGGAGAGGAAAAGCCAGAGCAGAAATAATTGCCGGAGCTTCCAGTGAGCTGAGAGAGCCTGCAGGCAGAGATCAACGGGCCTGATTTCATCCTCTTCCTTTTATTTCTATAACCTTAAACGTTCTGCTATTATAAAAGTCATCATGTCAGCTTTCTCCCTAGCCTCTCCAGCTGCCCATTTTCAAATTGTATCAATTGGTAAGGCTTTGGGGCTGAAGGATTTTCATCTTGATATATGGCTTCTGTGCTTTAAAGATGAAGCAAACGTCACGGGCCTGATTCAAGCACGGAGGTGTGCTGTCCTGGGCATGTGTTTATAATCAGATCCTCCCCGAACCGCCCAGAAGCTAGGGAGGCACTGGGGTGTGTGTGTGTGTGTGTCTTTTTTCCTTTAAAAATAATAGTAATAGGTATTAAGGCAAATTGCAAGTGAATAGCATTTGTCATGAATCTCCGGGCTAGAATGGATGAGGGGGAGTCTTTGATTCTTCGCCATTTGGGACGGGGGCACCAGCTCCAGGTTCTTGAGGATATTGATGACAATTGGCTTCAAAACTGAGGAACTAAGAAATAAGACGTGGGCAGGCCAACCTCTCCTGGGGCCCTTCTAAACCACCACTTTCTAAGTAAAGAAGGAAAGGGCTGAGAAACGAGGGCTGTTTTCATTGGAAGACTGCATAAATGGTAAGAAATAAGCACATTAAAAAAATACAAGCATAAACTGTCGATTTCAGCAAGCACACTGGCTTGCAGGGAGAGCTAGGCGCATTATGTGGCGGATGCTCCAGAGAGTGTGTTATTTAAATGCTCAGGCGGATCATGGGAGGGCCGAGGAACAAATACCAACTTCCACAGTCTTCCTCACACATAGTCCATCGGAACTCTGGAATAAATGACCTCCTGACTTTTGTCATGCAAAAGGACAGGCCCCCATCCCAACAACACCCTCCACCATCACTGGGGTGGCAGATGGAAACAGGGAGTGGGAGAAGAAATAAAATGAGACCCAGAGTAAGACATGGGGTCCCCCACCAGGCCGTGGAGCTGTGGAGGGAGACGCATACCTTGTGGTGGAGACCTGAGGAAGCCCCTGCCTGGGGATCCTGGGTCAGAGATAGCGGCTGGGTGCCCAGATGCAGACAAGGACATGTAGAAATTAATCAAACACCTGTGCCATCAACAGACTCTTGGGGTGTCAATGGCAGAGACATATGAGGCCCCATCTACAAATTTCCCCTGGACCAGCGAGGGAGCTTCCCCATCGTCCCTCTCCTAATTCCTTCCAATTAATCTAACAGGCCTATTGCGTTACAGGATCACCACTCAGGACCTCCGGAATCACACTTTCCTGAGCCTCTTTCAGCTGCTCCAGACAAGAGGGGTGGCTCTCCACGGGCACAGATAAAGGTGTGGTGAGGAATGAGAGAGAGAGAGAGAGAAGAGAGAAGAAAAAAGAGGAGAATGCTAATTGTGCCCGGGCCGCTGACAGACTCAACAGCAAGTGTCTTCATTGAGAAATTGCCATCTGAAGTTCCCCCCTCGTTCCCTCCGACACAGGAGGGGGAGGCATGAGGGGGACTGACGGGAAGGGAGGATTCGAGACTTCAAATGCGAACATTATGAAAAACAAGCAACATCTGCAAACAGTAAGTACTTATTTATATTTTATGGAGTGTGTGCTTGGGATTCTGACAGGTTTTTAAACAGAGACCATATTAGGCCCATTCAAAGGCGAGAATGTCCCTTTTAAAAATGCATTACCCCGCTGCCCAGGCAGGTCGGCCTGGCCCCGCTGGCCTCAGGTGAGCCCTGACCCCCGCCGCCCCGGCCTAACCAAACACACGTGCAGGTTCGCAATGGGACCGTTTACCGCCCCTCACTCAAGGTCAGGGCCGGCGGGCGCTGGAGGGTCGGTATTCAGCAAGCCTTTCCCTCTGCTGACAGGGCTGCTTTGAACTTTCCCCTTCTGAACAAATAGGAAGGGGAACGGCCTGGAAACCAGTGCTGAGAATCATAGGCAAGAACGCACAGCTGATACATAAATAAGTGGCCAGTCTGGTCCCCGGTAAATAAGGTTCCTAGGTTGCCAGCGCCTCCGACACATTTGGTGCCTCGGAGAAACTTTAAAATAAAAACAATAGAATAAACCTGCTATCATTTTTTTTTGCCCTCCCCCTTCCGAAGGATGAACCCTTTATTTTTGACAACAAATAAGAGGCGGTTGGCAGGTACGGTGTGCTGTGCACCATGAAATATTTAGTAAGGCAATAACGACTCCCCGGACAGCTTAAGAAAACCACGATTATATTCAGAGAGAAAGCCATGGGCAAACAGAGAGGAGGAAATACAAAGAGAGATAAAGGAAGGCCTTTCATCAGGACTTCCTGTCCAATAATGCAAGCAGGCTTGATCCATATGTTTTGAGAAAAATCAAAGTGTCACAACTATCCAAAATGTCAATAGCTCCGGCAAGGAATATTGTCTAACATTTTCTATTACACCGTTCAAGAATTTGCCTCCCAGCGCAATTTGGAAGAAAAAACTCTTTCATTTCGAGAACACTCAAAGAAAAGAAAGGAGAAAGCAGGGGGGCAGGAGGGAGCCGAACAAGGCGCATTTCAGGGCTATGTGTAATACAATAATGCTCTGGGCTCCCCGACCATCCTGAAAGCCGATCCTCTGATGAAAGTGAGTTCCCCTCCACTCCTCTCCTATGTTCTGGCCTATCTTTACAGACACTCTCGCTGAGGCACTTTCTGGACACTCGGATGGAACCAAGCAATCTCCATGCAGTGGGAAACCGGAGAAGCCCAACATTTCAGCAGCCCTAATATTTGGATAATCCTGGGTAATGATTTCAGGGTCGAGTCACCCAGATCTCCACCAGCTTCTCTGTTCACTAGGTGCATGGACCCACGGGCGACCCACTTTGGGGGAAGATAAAGAAAAAACAAAAGGCCCCTGTATGTAAACAATTTATTGTCACGTACCTTGCCCTAGGGATAGGCCTGGCAATATCTAGTTTGACAGAACTTGCTGTACGGCATTCTGGAAATTCTAGAGGGAAAAATCACGCAGGCGTTGCTGCTGTCTGTGCCTCGTGGAATCTTAAATAGAATGAAACAGGCCCGCGACAATCGATATTACTGACAAATTAATCTCTGTAAGTAAACTGCTGTTAGTGCCAAGGCTGTCCCAGTCCCCAGAATAACTGTTTAAATGAAGTCGAGGGTTTTTTCTGCCAAGTTCATGGGTGTTTTTCCTGGTCATCTACCTGTGGGTAGCATTGTTCAGATTGTCCAGTGGGATCTGGTGTCATAAAATAGAATTATATAATTGGCTCTGAACTTGTTTCATCAACTTTCCTGCTAAGGCATCGTCCCAGCTTCGGAACTAACACTCTGGCCCAGGGCTGAGTAGATGCTCTTAACCTGTCTGGAGGGAGGGGGGAGGCGAGAGAGGGGTGGGCGGTGGTGTTCACGTTTCTGCCCAAACTTAAGACTTCATCAGAACTAGTTGAGAAGCTTGGAGTAGGCAAGATGCTCCTGTCAAGATTTCCAAATTCTGGTTTGCTTTCTCTTAAGTAATGGGTAGAAGGGCAAATGATACTTCTATGACATGTCCACCTCCAAGATTCCTAAATTTGTGTTGGAGAAGTCAGGGAAGGGGGTTCATATCTAGAGCTAAAATTCATCCAGACTGCACCACTATTAAATAGTGGGCTGCATTACACTAGCTGGTCAATAGCCATTCCCCGAGTCCTGTGTACACTGCTTAGTTCCTTCCCTAGAACATCCTCCCTTCCCTTAATTCACCCCCTAAAAGGTTAGCTTCTGACAGAGCAGAGATCTCCAAGACACCCACCGACCCAAATGCTAATTGCCCACTGTTGTTAGATATTTTGACAACACCCTAGCTCATACCCTCATGGGTGCCCCCGCTTGAGGTCATTTGGCCTGTCCTGGTTGAGTTCCTAGGCTATACCCTCTACCCCACAGAACCCCTCCTGGGAGTGAGAAGGACGCAGACAGGCAAGACTCTTCTGAGCCTCCCCACTCTTGGGGACTGGGCTTCCTACCGACCAAGGATCTGAGATACTCAGGAATGTCAGACCGAGCAGGCCAGACTTTTCCCAAGTCTCAAACAGTACACAGCAGCAGAAATCAACAGTCACCAGGGTATAATTGTCATTAGTATGTAAATTTTAAAAGCTCGGTCAAAAATATCAATACCTCCCACTTAATTTATTACTATATAAAGATGGATGGTGGTGAAGCACAGCATTGATTTTTCAGAGCCCTTCTAGAAAAAAAGAAATGGTGAGGAAGAAAATGGTCAAAGACAACACAAAATGCTGTGTCTCAGAATTAATCATTGTACTTTTTAAAACACACACGCTTCCAAAAACACTGTACAAACAGCCTGCATGGTCCTTACTTGATTGCCTTTTCTGAAAATGAAGAAGTGGAACAGGTCATTTATGTAACGAGCCCTCTCAGAATGGATTAGATGGAAAGACAGGTTAGCATTTTTACTGTATCGACGGCAAACCATTAGGAGCCACACTCCAGCCAAGCCACTGAGAGGAAATCGAAGGTCCCCAGATGGGCTGGGTAGGACAATCTTTCCGCTCTTGGTGACTGCCACTGATCATCGCAGGCTGCTCTCTTCCGTAGTATGATTACGCGTCACCCTCGTAATTACTAAAATGTCGGTTGGAATAGTCACGAATAAGCAAATGTGCATCATCAGGTTTAAAAGTGTTCCAGGGAGACTGTAATCTGGGAATTGTGTCTGCGTCTGGAATGACGCAGAGATCAGAGCATATAACCATCCCCTGTGCCGTTAAAAGATGGATCCCTTCTCTGCATTTGACATTTGAGATGTTCGCATTTCTGCAGAGGGAAAAAGAGTGTTGGAGGGAAAATAGTGCAAGGAAGCCAAAAGAGAAAGAAAACAGTAAAGACGTTGAGAGGTACTCACTTTGGAAGTACGTACAGTGATGCCCCTCGTTTTATTCTGTTTTTGTTTTTGCAAGAATTTTGGCTCTCCATCTTTTGAACAGTCTCCCGACGAACGCATATGAAGCTTTTCTGCAGCCTAGACAGGAGCTGCATCCTTCTACATCTCCTGGAGAGACAAGATTTCCAAAAACAGAGGAATGCCCATGTTTTAAAATAATAAAATAAAGATATTTTTCGTCTCCTAGTTCTGCAATGCCAGGGCTCTACCCCTGCTGCAAACCCCATACACAACAAACCCTGTGATATATTGAAGATCGTCCTGGGCTTTCACATGGCACCTAGGGAAACTTAATTTTTATAAAGATGTTCCACCAATAACCAGGCTACAAGCCAACAGCAGCACTTCACACTCAGCAGACTAAAAACATGCAGCTTTACAGAAGCGTTTTGTCAAGAGAACCCCAGTCTCCAGTAAGGGCTGTTCATCAGGGTTCTTGCTATCAGACTGAAATTTCTAATTTCTCAGGATGCCTCCCTTGTATTAAGCTGGCAGCATGATCCTCTTCCTCACTTTGCTTCCGAAGTGGAGCTGTGGTTCAAAACAAACGTCAAGTTCCTAGATGTCTGCCTGCTATAATTGGATTTAATTCATTATCTTTCATTTCAATAAAATCACAGGAAAACACAAGGATGTAAATGTGTAGGCTAATTGCTTATGGAAATTCAGGTGCCGGCGCTTGGTATAAATTTACCCCTTTGCAAGAGGAAGACACAGTTGTGTCATTATCCTAGAATTTTACAACAATATGTAATTACAGAGAGAAGCAGGTGTAATTAGCAAGTCTTTCCACAAAGCAGGTAGCGTTCTCGGTTAAATATTTACAGCTGCACAAACAGCCGGTAATAATGAGCGTTTTCTCAGCCACACGTTACAGAGCATGGAACAAATATTATGAAGAGTGGTCATTATCAGCCCAGCAAGCACTGGTTTGCCCTCTTGCTGGCGAGGAATACTTCTGCCTGGTTTGCAAAATGGGATTCCAAGTCTGCATCGGCAGTGCAGATTCACCGGTGATGAAAACAAGTAACTAGAGCTCTTCTTCCCTTGTTGCTGCAGAGAGCAGCAATTAAAGCTGCATATTTAGAGATGACATCAGCCGGGAGTCCAGCATAGAGAGAAAAAAAATGCATGCTTTTTTTTCCCCACCTTCTTTTTTTCTCATTGCCTTTTCTGTCCAAAGGAAACCCGCGGCAAACTGCAAAGATGCCGAAAGCTGCGGGCAAGCCAGCAGACTCCACACCGCCCACCAAGGGTCAGCCTGACCTGCAGCTGTTTTGCAAAATAAAATCAACGCAGCCCACCCTGGGCAAAACACCCTCTGTGGCTCTTTATTACCAAATGATCTGAACTTTGACCCAACCTGAACAAAATTTAATATTTTCTCCCAAATATTTAAAAAATTCATTCTGAGGCTCGAGAGGAGTCAGAGAGTCTGTGAGCCGTCATTTGACATCTGAATTATTCTGAGGCTAATACAGAAAGCTATTCAGAAGCTTATTTGGAGATGTGTCAATCAAGATATCACTTGAGCAGAGAAGATGGACTCAGGCTTAGGGAGTGCAGATAGCTTTCAGGAAACCACAAAATAAAAGGCAGGCAAGCTCTGATGAATATGTTACGTCTTCATTCTCGACGATGACATTTTTCTTTTCTTGCTGGAGAGAACAGATCTACGAGAGCCAGAGATGTGCCTCTTTCCACACCTGTGAAAACATTTTAACGTTTATTAAAAATGATAACCATAAACAACAAACACGGTGTCGAAACTCGCCTTTATTAAATCTATCGCACTGATTAAGATTTTAAGCAACGCTTCTAAATTAGACTGTCAGGCTGCCGTCCTCAAGGCTGGGCTGAGGTTCTGATCTCGGGCAGGCTTGTTTGAGCAAGCAGGCTTTTCTGGGTTGATTGTGAGCTGGGCAAGCAATGTCCAAGCTTCTTTCATTCATTTTTCCATGAGATGGGGGTGATTCAATTAGCCTTGATTGTGCAGGAGATGTGGCCCAAAACAAAACGGCCAGGCTGTGATTGCCTTCTCCGGAGGTATTTCCCAGCTGACAAGTAACAATGTTAATTACCCATTGTTATGATCTGAAAAGACACCAGAATTTTAATTATGTAAATTCGGAGCCATTTTGTTCATGGGAGAAAAAAAGTAAGAAGCAGGCAGTGTTTTTCTTAGAAGAAATAGGAATCCCCATTTGGAAATCTCTGCAAACTTAACTGCGGTATGTGTGATGTGTCAGAGAAGAGTCAACTACATCCGTCCCGGAGCATCTTGGGGATGATGTCTTTCTTTCTCAAGAGACAAAGAACAGGACATTGCCTGTGACATCCTGCTTCTCCTGGAATCGTTCCGGGGAGGCTCTGACAGCCAGTTTGCTTGGCCATGTCTGCTAACATAGACGGTGTCTATCATGGATGGATGTCTTTGCAGTGAGCAAACAAACACTTCCAAACCATTGCCAAACATAAATAACATCAAGCCCTTGCAATAGATCCCCCAAGTAAGTTGGAAACATATTTCGCAAACTATCAAAACTCTGTTTACAAAAATCCGATCAACTAGAAAAATACAATCAAATTCTCTTTGGGGCTGTGGAGAATTCAGGAATCTTCTCCTCCTCCCAGGAGATCTCTTTATGCCACGATTATGTCGTCTGTGTTGTTTGCCTCCATCATGCCCTGCATCATTACCAATTCATCCAGTGTTACATGGGACCCAAGAAGAGCAATTAGGTGTTTATAGAGGTCAAGTTGGGTTTGAGCTCAAGCCGAGATACTCCAGTCTCCTGGAGTTATGCAGGGGTGTGGTCCAGAGTCCCAGGAAAACTAATGGGGTGGGGGGAGTGGATTATACAACTCAGCTAGAAGAGAATAAAATTTTATTATTATATCACCATGAAAAGTGATATATTATGGACTGGAACTTAAATGCATTAAATTTTTAAGACTTCAAAGAAAACAGATCCATGAAATACATTGCCAAATCCTTATCCCCAGCACACCCCAAACCCTGGGAGTCTGAGGGGAAAGAGTGGTTCGATTTTACTTTCCTTTGCTGAGTGCTATCAGTGAGAAAGTTTGAAGAGGTCTGTTTGGCATCCCAGGGCCCTCAAAGAGTTTCCAGGCTGGTGCCTCTTTTCCTGCTTCCTAGACTGATAAATAATGAACCAAACCATGTTACAGAGGCCCTGGTCCTGCCCATCAGGTAACTTTTAATACAAAGGACCTAACTGGGATGAGGGTGGGGGGAGAAAGCAGATCAGGGACTAGGGAGGGAAAAGGGTGAAAGGGGAATGGAGAACAGCTGCCAAACTTCACCTGTAAAGTAGAAGAGCAGCCCAAGACTCTCCAATAGGCCAGCCTGGTCTTCCACAGGATTGGGAGTTGAATACAAATCTAAAAATAATCTACAGGCAAGCCTTGCTGGAAGATGATCAATGAAAGGAAGAAAAGCAATTACTCCTAATTGAGCACTTACTACATGCCCAATTTCTTATCTCCTCACTTGATCACCCCATCACAAACCCATTTTCCAGATGAAGAAACTGAGGTTTAGGGATGATTGAGCCCTTTGCCCAAGCAAGAATGGGATCTTTTATGTTTATCTGGCTAGAGCTGGAACATATTCTTCTTAGTAAAGTATCTCAAGAATGGAGAAAAAGTATCCAATGTACTCAATACTGTTATGAAACCAATATAGAAACACTTACACATTCATACAAATGATAAAACACAAAGATAGTCCATAAAGAAAGATGGGAAAGGAGGGAGAGGGGACACTAGGGGGGAGGGCGAGTGGAGGGAGCTCCCCTAATGTACATAATGCAAGGGTACATTTCAAAACAGTTAAGAGTAGATTATAAATGTCTTACCACAAAAATAAGTCAGTGAGGTGATGGTTATATTAATTAGTTTGATTTAAGCATTCTCTATTATATATCAAATCATCACATTGTACTCCATAAATGTATACAGTTATGATTTAATAAAAATTAAGTTAAAAATAAAGTCCAAGTCACCAACATCTCAGGCTGGGACAATTGCCCTAGACGACTGGCTGTTCTGCTCAGTCCTGCCCCCCAACATCCATCCTAAACACCCTGCCCCCCAATGCTGTGATCTGCATGATGTGGCCATGGCCAGGTTCCTCCTCATGACCCTCTGGTGGTTCCCATTACTCTTGGAATAAAGCCCAAATGTCCACTGTGGCCACAGACCTGCTCAATCTGGTCTGCTTGCCTTGCCAGGGTCATCACAGCCCAACCCTCCCTGGGCTTAGGGAAGTTCAAGTGCAGCCATAGACCTTTATGCATTTGATTTTGCTGCCACGAACACCTGCCCCTCACATCACTGACGCCCCCACTTGTTCTTAGGGCTCGGCTTAAACTTATCCTAAACTTGTTCCCTCCTCCTTGTTCCCTAGGTGTTGTGACCCTTCCTTCCATCTCTCGTTACCACCGTAACTTTCATTATATTATTTTGTGTGCTTGCCTCTGTGAGGAGCAATCCCGATCGCCATTGTCTAGATCTGCACACACTGTTCTTTGTGGAAGCCACAGGACACCCACGACTGCTGAGCACTTGAAGTGGGGCAAGTGAGAACTGAGATGTGCTATAAGTCAAACACGCACTAGATTTCGGAGCCTTTAAAAAATACTGTAAAATGTATCATGAAATTTCAAATGTATTGGATTAAATAAGATATATTAAAGTATATTGCCTGTGCCTTTTTACTTTGTTTAATGCGGCCACTAGAAAATTTAGAATTACACATGTGGCCCACATTATGTTTCTATGGGACGGTGCCAGCCAAATACTGGTATCTCGCAGGAGTTTGTTTTTGAGATGCATTAGTAGGTAGAATAAACAAATTCATCCCCCATACACATGGTCTAAAATACAAATCAGAGCTGGTTGCTTGGCTTCTTAAAATTCTTTGGGAGCTTTAAGAAGTAATAGAAGCAGCTGGCCACAGCCTACAAGGTTCTTCCAGACTCGGGTCCTCCCTGGGGCTGCAGCCTCGGGTCTTGCACATGACAGCTGTGCCATGACCCCCTTCACTGGCATGTCTTTGCACATGCGGTTCCTTATGCATGGCTCCACCCCTCTGTTGCTTCTCTGCTCAGCTCTCTGATTTCCCTTGAAGTCCATCTCCAGGGAGCCTTCATTGAGTCCTATGAGATGGGGTGAAGGGCTCTGTTGTCTTATAAGTCATTTATTCATTTGTTTGTTCATTTATTCACTGTGTGACCAGCAAGGATCCAATAATGAGCACAATTAGAGATGCTCTGTGTCCTCAGAGAGCATCCAGACAGGCTCCCCGATAGGTTATTCGGCTCCTGATAGGAACCATGTCTTTCATGTCTAAAGCCCAGGCACTAAGTTAGAGCCTGGCAGACAGTCCTTGCCCCATTAATGTCTTTATAGACAACAAAATATTGTACACCTTGATACAACAGGTCTCGCCCAGAAGCATTCACCAGCAGATGTGAAAGAAAGAGCTTTCTTGGAGCTGAGGCCTCCTTCACCTCCACGGACGCCTCAGCCCGGGTGCTGGGTCCACCTTCTTGCTGCTCACTGACTCTGTCCCAGGGGGGCCTGGACTGGCTCAGACATCGCGTTACCAGTATGGCTGGGCATTTGCTTAGGGATTACTGGGTCCCTTCCAGGAGAGGATTACCTTGCGTCCGAACCTACCAGGCATGGGAACAGCCCTCCAAATATTTGCTGAGAGCTCCTGACCTTTACCTTCTGTCCCTCAGCCCCCCTGGGGCCAGATGAGCTGGGCCTGCTCCGCTGAGTGGCAGCCCAGGGCGCATCTTCCTCCTCCTCCCAAGCCAACTCTTTGGTATTCAGCCCAGGCCTGGCTGGAAGGGCAGGGCCTCTGCTTAGTCATCCTTAATATCACACGGGGAATGCCCGATGCTCTCCGTGTGGACTCTACCAAGACGCTAATGCCCTGGGTGGCATCCCTTTAATTTGTGTTCTTGAAGCAAACTGCTGTCATAGGAGCTCTGGCTGAGAAGATATTGCTTATATTAAAGATCAGGAAAGAGGGAGAAACCAGCTCTGACCTGCAGCAGTACAGCCGGAGACAATCAGGCGCAGAGGGCTCCAGAAAAGACAAGCCCATTACTGAACATCTGGAAGGAGGCACAGGATGGGGAGGAAAAGGGCGTGACTTTTCGAAGTTCAAAATTTCCCTCAACCCCTTGCGTCCATACGCACCACTTCACTAGCCCAGAAGACACTGCGTCAGGTTCTCGGCAATGCTGTGGTTCTCCCTGCAGGGGACTGGGCAACAGGGGCACTGCTGCCAAACGGCAGACACAACGGGAAGAGCTGGGCAGGTCAGGCAGTCGCCCTCACACCACACGGGCTGCAGGTGGAGGGAGGGGTGAAGTTGCAGGCGGAAAGAGGGACACAGCCCACCCTGGGGACACCTCCAGATGGCCCTGCCAAAAGATACCAGCACTCCTGCAAATGGCCCCTGGAGCCATGGTGCGCAGGGGACGGGCTGCCTGATAAAATACAAGATGCCTAGTTAAACTTGAATTTCAGAGAAACAACATTTTTTTTTTTTTTGTAGTAAGATACACATAACATATGATTTACCATTTTTACCAGTTCGAAGTATACAGCTAGTTCAGCGGTAGGAAGTATGTTCACAAGGTTGTATAGCCGTCTCCACCATCCAGTTTTAGAACTTGGTTATCGACTCAGTCACTGTTAGACAGTCCCCTCCTGCGGCCCCTCCCCTAGCCCCTGGCCGCCACCAGCCCCCCTCTGGGTCTCTGCATTTGCCTGTTCTGGACATTTCATCCCATGGAGTCGTGCACTGTGGGACCTTCGGTGTCTGGTTTCTGTTGTTAGCATGGTGTTCCCAAGGCCCCTCTGAGCCCTGACACACGCCTGCTGTGCTCTCTGATGTGGCAGAGTGACGTTTCTCTGCCTGGATATACCGTATTTTGCTTATGGATTCATCCACTGGTGGACGATTTGAGTTGTTCCTACTTTTTGGCTATTGTGACTAGAGCGGATGTGAACATATCTGTGCATGTTTTTGTTTGACTACTCAGTCTCAATCTTTTTGAGTAGATACCTTGGAGGAGAATTGCAGGCCGCACCGTTCTCCACCGAGGATGCCCTCTCTTGCTTGTCATCAGCCATGGATGAGGGTTCCCAGAACCCCGCAGGGGCCAGGAGGATAGAGAGGGAGGGCTAGAAACACACACAGCAGACAGACGAGTCAGTGTGACTTGCCAATGCGTTGACTCCAGGGAGAGAGGGGCAAAGATGTGTCACGAGACCACTTGGCCTTCTGAGTGGCGTCATTCACTGAGGTGGACACTCTGAGGAGGGCCGTGAGCTTGTGAGTTTCCCATGAGGTGGGTTTAGTGTGTGTGATGGAGTCTCATCCTGCCCCAAACAGTGTTCCCTAGGGTTTGTCCCCATCATTCCATCTGGTCCTCACTGAACCATCCACATTGTGCTCGGTTGGGGAGGATCCATAAGTTGCCTGAGGTCACACAGCTAGAAAAGGACAGCAGTGGGGATTTGCATGCAAACCTCTCAGACACAAGAGCCATGACAGTGACCACTGCGCCCTGGTGTTGACCAGGTTTTGTAGAAAATCTTTATTTGTCTCCACCCCAGGTGGATGCTGAGGACAGTTCTTATTATCTGCTATCTCTTAGGGTCAACATCAGCTTCCATTTTGGAAGCTTATCCAATCCTAAATTATTTAAAGATTTACCCAGAGAAAAATGTTTTATTTTTATGATTAGAAAAAAGGAAAATATTTTCCAAAAATTTAGAAAAAAAAGCCAAATAGGAGAAGATGCAGGGAAGGCCTGGGAGTCAAGGGGCTTCTGATGGATGAAAGAAAAAGCAGGTGTCGTTGGTCAGGAAAGGTGGCATCAGTCAGGAGAGCAGACAGGATCAAAAGATGTGTGGTGGTGTGGATTCTAAGTAACTCTGCTCACCAGGACCACAGGAAGAGCTCTCTCTGAAGCTCAAAAGAGGTTGTTTGGGGGTAAATAAATTCAAGCATTATCTGCCTACATAGGGTTGGGGAGTTTGCCACATCCTCCCCAAATAAAGGCATTCTTATGTGTCCCCGTTACATTGAAAAGGGGCAGATTAGAAACAGAATCCTAATTATGAGAACTCTAGGATGGTTCCCTGGGACTAAAAGCTCCTATCCCAGGCACTGGTGGTGGCCCCAGAGTAGTGTCGGGATGCTGTGGTGGCTCCCACCCCAGCAGCATGTACAATCAATCACCCCAGAGCTTGCTGAGGGGGAGGCTACAGGTGTCACGTAGAAGGAAAGCATACTAACCTCCCAGTCCTCTGACGAGGGCCTTGGCAAATGAGGAAGATTGGCCTGACAGGGAAACAAACACTCCTTGGCCAAGTAGCAAATAAACTTCTAATGCTCTCAAGACCAGAGTGATGTTGGCAGAGGAAATAAACAGGGACAAGGACACAGTCATGATATCAAATGACAGAAACCACACATAGCACTGTGCAAAGCTGTCCCATCTGAGAAGTTAGGCTGTGGGGGGCGGGCTCGTGCCCTCCCACGAGATTGTGCTCGGGGTCACTGGAGGTCATGTGGCAGAGTGGGATGGAGCCTGAGCATATAAATGCAAGGAATGTCATCTACTGCTGCGTAACAAATCAACCCATGACCTAGTGACTTAAAACAACAATCATGTTGGAGCGCGGCCATTTAGAATTCCTCTATGCCGTAAGCTCCCAACTGGTGAATAAAGCCCTTCCTCTTATAAACATGGTGTTTGGGTGCTCATTCTCTCCATTGGGCCTCGTCTTCCTGCAACATTTTTGGTTCCCTGACTGGGAAGCAAGATCACCCTTGGAGAGAACATGTACCTGGTGGTTGCCACCAATCCTCTGGACACCCACGTGGGGTCCCCTGATCGGCCTGGGCGATGTGAACCACTGAGTACGCCAGGGAGGCAATTTGTCCTCTCTGTGTGGATGCCTCAACTGGGCAGAGAAAGGACCCCCTTAGCTGGTCTTCAAGGAGTCAAACACTGGGAGGAACTGGCATGCAGGAACAGGTACCTATACAGGGAGACATCTAAGGCAAGGTATGATCAATCTGGGGGTCCCACTACAGTTGTAGTGGAGGAAGGAGCCTGATCAACTCCTTGGGCATTAGATCGCCGGCAGGTCTGTTGAGAGGTGTGTGAGAGTGTGTGGATGTGGTGTGACTGAGAGAACTCTGAGGGTGGAGTTGGACCTCCCTTCACAGGGCCTAGCGGTGTATTGGTTTGCCTCCTATGGCTAAGTGGCAGCTCGAGTGGGAAATTGAGGCTGCCCAGGTTAAGAAATGGGTTGGAATTGTTTGCATGTAAGTGCTTGGAGAATGACTGAGATGGGTAACAATAGGTGGGGTTTGCCCCCCCCACCCCATTCATGGGGTGAAAAAAATGTGTGAGTGTGACCTTCTTCCCTGCTCCAACTTTGCCCCACTGGTTATTTTGAGAGAAACTGGAAATTCCAGGTTTTCCAATTTCTGTCTTTGGTGGCAGCCACGTGGCCATGTGGATCTTGGAGAAAGATGAAAAGACATTAGAAAGGATGTTGTTGTAGTTTTGTTACTGGAATTTCTTCAGTGAGTCTTTGGTCTCAGGAATTTGAGAATTGAGCCTGTAGGCCACACATCAGTGATAAAATGGCATTGTGTTGGACTGAGGGGCATGCAGAGGGAGTGGAGAGTGCCAGAGCTATTGGCAGAGGGACCATGCCTTGGAAAGTGTTGTGGTTCGGGCAGTCTGGTAAACTCTGGATGGCCCTTGAAAATCTGGGGAAGAGAGTGTGAATCTTGTGCTGGACGAGGTTGTATCCATATAAGCAACAGGTCTCCAAGGTGAATAGCCTCTCGAAGGGGAGGGGAGGCCCAGGTCAGAGGTTTCCTGCATAAGTCCTTTGTCTAGGTATAAATAATTGGCCATGAGAGATATTTTGGCCAGGACTTGGTAGATGGAAAAATATCTTTACAAACTGAATGGGTGTTCTAGCAAATGAATGAAGCAGCCCCTCACCTTGGACAAGGTTATTAAGTCTTTGCAGTGGTTTTTGTCTGGGGAGGGGATTAGGGTGTGTGCTCCTTAGTCCAGATGGAGCTATCCAAAATGTTTGAGACTGCTTTGTTCATGACTTTGCTGGGGCTCAGAGGGTTTGTGGCTGGAAATGGGAGTCTGATGTCTGAGCTCACCTGAGCCTGAAAAATGGGGGTTCCCTGTCCAGCCCTGAGTGGGAAAATCCTGTATCAATGTTATATCTCATAAAATCTCTCTCATTTGTAAAATGTAATAATTTGTTTGTTTAAATTGTTGGGGAAACTGAGTCTTTGTCAAAAAATAAGATTCTTGCCTTTTTAAACCTGATTATCAGTTTGGCTGAGTGAATGGGTGACTTCATAGTAAACTGGGATCCTGTTTTGTGATAAGTGAGTTTTTGAGTGTAAGAGAAATTAGAAAGGAGAATGGCATTGTGTAAAGAAAGAATCTTGTGTGATAAATTTTGTCCTGAAACAGAATGGTGGTGGAAGAAAGTGAAAGGCAGGGCAAAAGTTAAAGAAACTTTAGAATGTTTATAGATTGTCTGTGCAGGTCATGAAAGGGAATTTATGAAAGAATTTACATGTGATCCAGTTGACTATATATTTCCTTTAAAATCTTTTGGCATGTAATCTTATTTGAACCAATGTTTTAGGCCTTTGATACTTGACAAACCTTCCAAAATCAAAACTCTAAATTTGAGGCTTGGCACCTGTAGTGCAGTGGTTGCAGTGCCAGCCATGTGCACTGAGGCTGGTGGGTTCAAATTCAGCCTGGCCAACAGAAAAAAACCAAAAAAACACAACTCTAAATTTGGTCTTCTTGAAATATTAAGACCACTGAAAGTCATAGGAAAACAAATTAAACTTATTCAACTTATTAAAAACGTATAGGAAAATTGTCAAATATGAAATGGTGATTAATTTTGTATGGGTTATGAATATATATATATATATATATATATATATGTTCTATTTTTATTAATCATTGGTCTGTCCTAATGTATAAGACATTGGTCTATCCTAACATATATTGTTGATAATAATTTTAATTCATCTAAAAAAGAAAGTTTTTTTTGTGTAACTGGCTGAGCCCAAAGTTTACCAAAAAAGAAAAAGAAATATTAAGAGAGGCTAACGAATTCTCTCAAATTCAAATTCCTGATATCCTTGAAAATGGAATACCTTCGGACTAAAAGCAGATTTTTAGACCTTTCATTGAAAAGTTAACATATCTATGAGTATTGCTAACCTAACTTCAAACAGAACAGAAATCAGTTATGTGGAACTAGGCTAGTTTGCAATGGCTTTTTGTTTGAAATATTGTTGATTCTGTCTGTGTTCTGTTTTTCAGAAGTCAAGAAATAAATTTGCTGTCTTTTGAGCTATTTGTAGCTCTTCAAGCAATGTATGTACTTAATGAGCAGAATTTGAAACATGTATTTTTCTCTCCCTAGAAAATGTAGTGAGGAAAATTTCCACTGGGATGATTAACCATATTCTGTTTAGTCTTTTGTGTCTGCACATCCTTTCTCTCTGGAGGATCAAGCAGACCAAGTCTAGGTCTAGAATCAGAAACTGGTCCCCCTGAGACCAAGGTAGAGAGGACTTTCCACCATCATCCTGACCACACGCACAGCAGTGAAGGTGGAAGGAATCCTCACCTGGAGTCATCACAGATGGCTGAATAGGACTTCACTGCCCCTTGGAAAGTAAAGGTAACTTTTAGGACAGTCAACATGCCCTGCTCCAGCCACATACTGGGAGCTGGCTGGTCAACACACGGCTGAAGCCTGAGGAAACTCCTTGAGGGACTTGTCTTAGTTGGACTTTGAACTTTGGGAAAAGGGAGGGAAAATGTCACAGAGAAAAGTAAAAACTCGAATGTATATTAGCCCACCTCCACAATACTATTAAGCCCTGACTAGAGAATCCAAGAAGTCACAGTCCCTAAGACCTCAGTGCTAAAGAGTAATTAGTATCAGTACCTGCAGAAACAAGCTGATATTGAGACCCCAAATTAAAATATATTGGAGTCTCAAAAGGGGGGAATGAGAGAGGATACCCGAGAAGGGTGAGGTCTGGGAGAACAGGTCTTCTAAAGGAGACCACAAGGATACACCTGCAGGGTCCTCTCCATGGTAACTCAGCCCTTAGGAATTTGTAAACCTGGGCAGTGCCTGTGGCTCAGTGAGTAGGGCGCCGGCCCCATATGCCAGAGGTGGTGGGTTCAAACCCAGCCCCAGCAAAAAAAAAAAAAAAAAAAAAAGCTACAGGAATTTGTAAACCTAACTTCCTGGAACTTGGAAATTTCCAAGTTCTATGAAATTCTGTAATTAGGTGGGGGCTGGAACAGCATCTCCCGCTTGATTCAAACTGGCCAATGAGAAGTACCTGTGGGGTGGAACTTTTTGACTATTGATAAAAAGGGAAACACCAAGCCAGACAGGGAGCGCAGCCATTTGGAATTCTTCTATGCCGTAAGCTCCCAGGTAGTGAATAAAGCCCTTCCTCTTATTAAAAAAAAAAAAATCATGTTATCTGACTCCTGCAGGTCAGGAATCCTGGCAAGGCTGGGCTGGGTCCCTGGCATCACTCACAAGGCTGCCGGCAGGTGTCAGCCAGGGCTGTGGTCCCACCTCAAGGCTCAGCTGGGGAGGACTCACTTCCACACTCACTCAGGGGGCTGTTGATGGCTTACAGGATGTCACCTGCTGTTGTCTGTTCCACCTGGTTTCGAGGCTTTCGAGGTTTCTGCTGGTTTCCCTCAAAGTGAGTCAGGGAGGGAAAAGGGAGAGAGAGAGCAAGATGGAAGCCCCAGTCTCTCATCCCAGTGTCAGAAGTGACATCACTCCACTTCTAGGAATTCTATTCACGTGGAATGATCCTACCTAGAATAGGAAAACGTAGCCAACAAGAAGTTACCAAAGGCTCGGGGGAGGAGGGAATGGGAAGTTAGTGTTTAGTGGGCACAGAGTTTCTGCTTGGGCTGATGAAAACGTTCTGGAAAGGGGTAATGGTGATGCTTGCACAATATTGTGACTGTATTTAAATGCTACTAACTTGTATACTTAAGATCGTAAATCTCACCTGGTGCATGGTTTACCACAGTGTGACACAGAGATTCACTAGGTCCAGCCCACGTTCCAGAGCAGGGTATGGCACAAGGGTGCAAATCCCTGGAGAGGACGCCATTGGGGGCGATCTTAAAGGCTGCAAAGGGGAGGTGGATTCAAAAGAGTTGGCGCTGGGCTTTAGCAGTCTTTCATTCATCCACCTGCTACAAGCCAGGTGGTGTTCTCGGCACTTGGATGTGTCAATGAAGAAGATCTCTGCCCACTGGAGCCTGAGTTAGGGGAACAGTGAGGATAGCAAATATGAACATAGGAAATGATGCCAGAGAAGTGACAAGTACTATGAAAAGTAAATAGAGGGACCAGATGTCCCAGGGAGGGGCAGGTTGCAGTGAGTTGGGGTCAGGGTAAACCTCACAAGGAGGAGAGATGGAAGAGAGTCTTGAAGGCGACAAGAGCATCACTGAAGACACCATGTCAGGGGAGAAAGCAGCAGGCATGGTGGACAGTTGTGCCAAGGCCCAGGGCGGGAGTGAGCCTGGGAGATTGCGGGAGCAGTGAGGAGGCCTGTGTGCTGGAAGCAGAATGAGCGGTGAGAACAGAAGAGCTCAGAGGGGAGAGGGGCAGGCCACGTGGGGCCTCATAGGCCACTGTACAAGTTCAGCCGCTACTCTGAGCAAAAGGGTGACAAGGCGACGAAGTTGACATGCTGACAACACGCCATTGCAGGGGGGTGCGGCAAAGGGAGAAGCAAGGAGACTCATTAGAAGGTGACTGTGGCTACAGAGTTATCAAAGAGAGAGATGGCCAAGGTTCAGATGAGGAGGGTGAAGGGTCATGGGGAGGTGGTGAGAAGGAACTGGTGGGTGAAGATAGTTTTGAATTGAGAGCCTAGAGGCGTTTGCTAAGGAACTGGAAGTGGGAAAGGAGAGAAAGACTTAGCAACTGGAAGGCTGGGGCTGCCATCGCCTGAGATGGGGAAGGCTGAGGGTGGAGCTGGTGTGGCGGAGTGGGGCGATCAGGAGTCCTGTTTGGGAACCCGGAAGGTTCATTGGACACCTGGGTGGTAGCACTGAGCAGGTTACTTGGTAGATGGGTCTGGGGTCTGGCAGAGAGATTTTGGCAGAAGATACAAATCGGAGAGCCAAAAGAGATGGAATTTAAAGCTCCAGGGAGGGACTCACGTCCAGGGAAAGAGTGAGGATGGAGCAGGGGCCCAAGGATTGAGCCCAGGGTACCGCTCCATGGAGAGGTGGGGAGAAGAGAAGGGGTCAGGGGTGATGCTGAGACAGAGCAGCCCCCGAGGAAGGAAGGAGACCAGGCACATGGAGTCACATGTGTCACCGAGGTGAGTGCGCCACGGAGGAGGAAGGGGGCCAATGGGTCCCGTGCCGCCAGGTGGGTCCCGGAAGTTGAGGGCTGAGGATTGGACTTAGCAACATGCAGGTCGCCAGGTCTTCAGTGAGAGAAGTGTCCGTGGATTGGCCCAAATGGAATGGATTTAAGAAGAAGGGGAGGAAAGGAATTGTAGACATTGAGGACATATCCCCAATTCTGCAGGGCAGGGAGCCTCCGGTCCCCTAAGCTGACATCCTGGTGGGACTTCCAGGCTTCTCATTCTCTAACCTGGTGGCCTCTTTCCAGTTGCTACAAAGCCCCAAGCGCCTTCCTTGCCCAAACACCTTTTGCACACTGTGGTGGCCCCGATCTGGTGGCCAGCAGACTTGCACCTCCACCCCCTTCAAGAATCGCTTTGGCTGAGAGAGCCACCTTGTCCAGGCTGCACGCCTTACCCAGAGTGACCTGTATGCAGGGACAAGTCCCTGTAGGGTGTCAAGGCCCAGTGCCTGCGTTGTAACTCAGGACCAGTCTGAGGGGCACCCCAGCCTTGCAGCACGTGGGGCCGGCCGAGCCGCCACTGATCCTGCACAGCAGTTCCCCTTCTCCCTGGGCCCGGCTCCCCCTCCTGGCGTCCCTCCTAGAGGCCGCAGTCCCAAGCGCGCTGCCTGACACATCTCTGCTGTCTCAGAGTCGCTTCCCAGGGCCCAGCCTGCCATGGGAATGCCAGAGCCTCTGCCTGGAACTCTGTCCCCCAGTGTTCCCGACACCTGGTCCCCTGGGCTCAGGGGAGTCCCCGGAACTATCCCTCCTTCCCTGCTGTGAGCCTCCTCCATCCGACTCTGGGGTCCTCTCCACACAACTCACTCCGGAGCATGGCTCCTCACGGTCTCTGCGTCTACTTGGCCAGTGTCCGAGTCTTGCACCAGCCCCCAGGCCCTTTGGGGACAGGAACGGCTTCTGGGTTTCTTTACCCCATAGATTCAGAGTCCCCCTGTGCTTGGCATGCCGTCCGAGATGAGGAGACATCTGTCTGATGTCCCTCCAAGTGACAAGCTGGACATTCCGATCCAGGTGGCATTTCCTGCCTAAGGAAGGCCCTACCTAGCCAACTCCACGGAGGCCGATCCCCTTTCACTGGAGGCTGATTCCTTTTCACAGGAAAGACCCTTCTTCACAGGTGAAAAAAATGGCAATAGCCATGTTACCAACCTATCTCTCTGCGCCCCTCAGGCCAGGAAGGCCATGTCTCTCCCCAGGTGCACCCGGGCCCCTCATCTAGCCACCACGTCCCCACACCCCGCCCTGGGCTTGGCCCCAACATGAGTGCCTTGTTTTTGTTGCTTTGTACACAGGTTCCAGGGAGGGTGGAGAAGCTGCAGGCCCCGCCAGGGCGGAGGGCTCAGTCCCTCTCATAATGGGAGGTCAAAGGAAATGAGAACCCACCCCGTGGCCCCATCATCTGAATTCCTACATTGGCTATGACATGCCTAAAGGGAAAATATTGGATTTATTTTTATGAGTTAGTCATAACCCTAAGGCACTACAGAGGAACCGTGGGAAGGGAATCCATTCAGAAGGTTGAGAAGGTCACAGCTAACTTGTAAAAATAAATCCAATATTTTTCACTCTGTCTTATTAGATTTATATGATTCAGACATCCAAGAGAGGCTTGTTTAAAAAAAATAGTCATTTTCCAGCACTATTTAGAGTATTTCTTCCAAACATCCATTCCATCGCTCACCGTCCGGTGGCATAGCAGTTTCTTGATTTTCTTCTTTTAATTTTTTGAAATGAGTACCTGAAGGTCTTCACCCCTCCTGTCCATTGGTGAGTCTCTGCAGGAGCCCGGACCAGTGTCACAGGGCCTAATGTGGCCAAAACAACGGAAAACATTTGATGTACCGTGCTAGTGGCAAGGGGAAATATTACACTTTTATCTGGAAAAAAACCCCTCCATAATGTGGGGTCACCCCAGTCACTCAGGAAACTGGTGCTGCCCACAGATGCTGCGTGCTCGGCGGTTCCTCCCTCGGGTCTCTCCATGAGGGTGAGGAGCATAGGTCCCGCGAGGCCTCGTGGAGGGAAGATGGCAGGGAGGCTGGGGAAAGTGCAAACCCACTTTCTCCCTTCCCTCCTTCCTCTCTGCTCAGACATCAACCTGCTCTCGGAACAGTTTGACATTGAATCATAACCGTTCTCTGCAGCAGTCAGCTCAGCCTACCATGCCAATGGGTCCTGGTTTGCGGGACTGTCATACAACAGAAATCTACTTTCCAGGTCAGGGCATTAGCAGGGCCGGCTCCTCCTGAGGCCTCCCTCTCACAGGCACATGGCCGCTTGGCCAGGAGTCTTCTTCACATGGTCTCTGTTCTGGGCACGAGCAAGTCTGCCATCTAAGTTTCCTCCACTTATGAAGACACCAGTGTGATCAGATTAGGGCCCATCCTAAAAAAAAAAGACCTCATCTGAGCTTAATCACCTCTTTAAAGACCTGATCTCCCAATATGGGTACATTCTGAGGTGCCGGGATTAGGACTTCAACGTATGAATTTTGAGGGGACATAATTCAGTCCATGACATCCTTCCGGGATGGATGCTAAGCTTTCCACTAATAAGAAATGTTCCACAACATTTTCTTCCAATGACTTTTATGCCCCTTGGAGTGCTGCGAATACGGCTGAGTGTAGGAAAGGGTCCACCAAAGACGCCTCGACAAACTTTAACAACAAACAGGGTAATGTAGCGTGGATGATCTTTACAGGCTGCGATTGTCAAGCGAACCACCCTTCTCACCATGCATAGCTGCATCTCCTAGTTTATCTGGAGGCACAGATGCACATTACCATCTCTCAGAGCCCCTTTCTCTAACAGTGAAGCTACTTTGCACAGAGAAAGATGTAACCGGATTGACCATGATTTTAATCTGCTAATTATGAATGGTGGACAGTCTCATGGTTTGTGTGTTTTGACGCCTTTCTAAAATTTCGAATTATTGCATGTTCTCCGGAGAAAAGCCATTAGTCTCTGCTTTGAATTTCCAAGGTCGCTTTGTGGCCAGTGATAAATATCCTAGGCCAGCAGACGGGTCCCAGTGGGCTGCACTCCTCGGTCAGCTCCCCTGGGGAGGATGTGGGCAGGACTGTCCTGCCTGCCAGTCCCAGCTCCTGTAGCCCCGCCCCATCCGAGGGATCCAGGGAAGAGGCTGGAACCCTCTGGTCAGGACAGGTGGCTGGGAGGAAAGTGGGTTTGGTGGTGCTACATACATCACCCGGGGGGTTAAATTCTTTCCCCTGTAAGCTGCTTGTCTCTAAGGGCTGGGTCTTTTTGGAAGCCAAGGAAGGTGCTCTCAGCTTGGTGTGATTTTAAGGACACCATTGAAGCCACTTTTTGGACTTAGTGAAACGTTTCCCAAAGTGTTTTCTGAGGAACACTAGATTCCTATAAATGGGTATCTTGGGGGGCCTGGGGGCTAGTTCTTTATGGGAAGGGAGGCTCTGCTTCTTCCTTTTACACACTGCTTTTCCAGATCCTGGCACAAGGCCTGCCACATGCTGTCCTTAGTAAACCTAGGGACATAGCCAGACAAGTTTGGGAACACGAGACAAAAGCCAAAATCAAGTGAGTTTTCTTCCCCTGGGCCGTCTCAGAGCTTGGGTGAACCAGTGTACTTTAGGAAATAGAGGACTGCTCTGAAAATATATTTATTTAGATCAAAAATTCCAAAGTCCAGTCATAATGACCAAGTCGAGGTTGTCTTGCTCCATGGTAGAGATTGAAGCAGCCGGGCACTGTGGCTCACTCCTGTGATCCTAGCACTCTGGGCGGCCAAGGCAGGTGGATAGCTTGAGCTCAGGAATCAGAGACCAGCCTGAGCAAGAGCGATCTCTACAAAAAATAGAAAAATTTTCTGGGTGTCGTGGTGGGTGCCTATAGACCTAAAGTACATTGGTTCACCAAAGCTCAGAAGGCTGAATTACTTGAGCCCAAGAGTTAGTTTGAAGTTGCTGTGAGCTATAATAATGCCACATGGCACTCTACCCAAGGTGACAGAGTGAGATTCTGCCTCAAAAATAAATAAATAAAATAAAATAAAATACAGAGATTGAAGCGGTTTCTATGGGGAGACCCGAAAAGTAGCTACAGGAAACTGGGTATTCTTGAACCCCATTTGAGGGAAGGGCTGAGTGAAGGCCCTGTTTGTAGAAGGCATCTAATTCAATGTGTTTCACTTACATCATGAATAGAAAAGTCAAAAGTGTGAAAAGGGGGTGGTGCCTGTGGCTCAAAGGAGTAGGGCGCCGGCCCCACATGCTAGAGGTGGCAGGTTCAAACCCAGCCCCGGCCAAAAACTGCAAAAAAAAAGTGTGAAAAGACAGAGCAAGAGCATCAGAGGAAGTTGGTTTGCACAGATTTGTCTCCAGTGGAGCAACAGATGTCTACAGCAGGTCAACCTTTGTGGGGCAAAGGGACAGGAAAGGGTGGCAAGGGGCCAGGGAGGGGACAGGGTGGTGGAGGTGAGCACTGGGGCCCAGAAGGGCCACAAAAGTGGTTGGGGAGTGAGGAGTCGGTGCCCCAAAGAACCATGCAGTTAGCACCACAAACAGTCGCACCTGAGCTCGACCCTGCTCTCTGACTCCACCAAACAAACATCACATCATTATTATTATTTTCTGCTTCTGGAAAAAAAAGAGACAGACAGAGACAGAACAGCCCCCATTTCTCAGAGCTTCAATTTAGCCTCCCCTTTGATGAGCGGCTGCCGTGATGCGCGCAAAACGAGTGCAATTTAAAACTCAGGAAACTCGGCTCTCAATAATTCCTTGCTAGGTTTCCGTCCGTGGAAGAGTAAATAACACAACTGCTACAAACGCTGGGAGCAAAATCTCCAATAACAGCTCCATGCTTATGATAACTTTCCCAATTTTCTGCAATCCCCACCACCTCTCACTTGACGCGGGTCTGTATCAGATTTTTTTCTCCCCTTTATTGAACATCTGCCTTGGGAGCCACTGTCACAAAAAGTAATAAACACATCAATCCAAAGGAAAAAGAGAGGCCTGACTGGTCCGAACTACTTAACCAATCAGATCGGCAGCTGCTGGAATGAAAGAGAAGGGGTGAGAGGTAAAGGGCCCACTTCCCAGAGAACATTTCCCCACCCGTGGGGAAAGATGTACCCAAACTGCGTGGGGCCTCCTAATAGGTTAATTACAGTGTCCGATGCTCATTATAGATTCCAACCTTTGTTGAGATTTCAAGCCCTGGGATTAATTTGTAAGTCTTTCCTTCAGCCAAAACTTGACAGCCCTCACTTTGGCTTTGCTCCCTCCAACCTAGAAGGGAACAAGGGAAAGATCTGTCACGGAATAGAGAATTCCTTCCCTTAAAACATAAACACAAGCAATCAGAATGGCTTCTCCACTTATTACCCATGGACTCTGCGAACACGTACCCGAGACAGAAATCATTACGTTCCCTGTCCCTGAACGTTCCCCTCCTCCTCACCTAAAAACAACAACACAAAATTATGCCTGAAAGGGAAACAAAGCAATTTATGTTTTCTAGTTATCGCCCCAGAAATAGCCAAAGATTACTTGCATACCGAACAGAAGAAATCAAATCTTTCACTACTGCTTAAAAAAAAAAATCCTATTACAAATTACATTTAACTCAGGTGTGTATAGTTTGCCAATTCTTATCCAATTGTAAATTAGACCAGGGTTGCCTGTTGGGAGGGAAAAGTGGCTTTTGAAACATGTCTTATTGACTGGGTGCAAATTACCTGCAGCAGATTTGTGAAGCAAATTTGAAGCAGGAGATGCCTCCAGGCAACATTGTATTGATTGGAGATTGATATTCAGCTGATTTTAAGGTGAAAAATAAATATTGTTTTAGCAGCAATTTAATTAACAAATCATTGCACAAATGGTAAGAATATTGTGTTGTCTAATACAGGGATTTAAGCTTTTCTTAAGAAAAAAACAATTATCTGAGAAATGCTTAGTTTCACATGTTGATTAATTATCTTCACTTATCACCCTAAGTCTCTCTGTGAATTCACATAAAGCAAAATAATGGTTATGGGTACACTGCTCATTTTTCTTTAGACTCTAGAAGTGAAGTTTTCTCTGTTCCTAAATACACAAACACACTTCTCTTAAGCACCAGTAAAAATTGAGTTGTTCTGATTTTCGAAGAACCCTCAGGAGACAATTGGAAGCTAGGGTGACTGTCAAGTCAGCTCTGTCCTCAAGCTGTCATATGAGGAGAGATCACATGGGAGAGATCACATCATTCCTCCCAGCTCCAATTTCTTCATAGTTTAGATCACTCCTAAAGTAATGGCGTGCTGTAAATGTCTAGCAACTAGCTCTAGGGAGGGGATTCCTGATGTGCTGCATTTGCCAATTGCTGTGGTGTAAACACTCTCACCATTGCCAATTTGAAGCTACCAATTTGACATTACTGGATGCACAGATGGAAAGAGATGCCTCGGGCAGTGCCTGTGGCTCAGTGGGTAGGGCACCAGCTCCATATACCGAGGGTGGTGGGTTCAAACCCAGCCTCAGAAGAACTGCAACCAAAAAACAGCCAGGCATTGTGGTGGGCGCCTGTAGGCCCAGCTACTCGAAGAGAATAGCCTGAGCCCAGGAGTTGGAGGTTGCTGTGAGCTGTGTGATGCCACGGCACTCTACCAAGGGTGACAAAGTGAGACTCTGTCTCTACAAAAAAAAAAAGAAAGAAAGAAAGAGATGCCTCTGGTCTCCTGAACCAGCTCCAGCTGACCACTGCCCCTCAGATCCTTTACAGTTCATGAATTCTATCAGTTGATGAATGTAATATATGTAAAATGGCTCACCAGCTTTCAAAGAATGAAAATAAATAAAACTTAAGTGCACATATACAGTAGGAGAATGACATCTCTCTTTTCTGGATAATTCAGAAGTTATTTCAGAATCTTCCAGTGTAACAGGATTCTAATGACGAATCTCCATATGATTTCTCGTTAATACCATGTCCAGAAAATCCAGCTTTTTCTCATTTTGCTCTTTTAGAGGAAAATAAGCACAACAAGAAAGTAAGCAAGACAATAACAAAGTCATTGAATATGGAGATAATAACTATAAGGGTTTCCAGATGAACTGATTAAAAATAAAAATACATTTGGCTCAGTGCCTGTGGCTGAGGCGCCAGCCACATACACCTGAGCTGGCAGGTTCGAATCCAGCCCAGGCCGCCAAACAATGACAGCTGCAACCAAAAAAAAAAAAAAAAAGCCTGGCGTTGTGGCGGGTGCCTGTAGTCTCAGCTACTTGGGAGGCGGAGGCAGAAGAATCGCTTGAACCCAGGAGTTGGAGGTTGCTGTGAGCTGTGAGGCCACGGCACTTTACCCAGGGTGACAGCTTGAGGCTCTATCTCAAAATGAAAAAAAATATGTTTTTTCTCTTCCTATAAAGGCATGCTTCATATGCCTTAAAGAGAATGTAGGCAACTTCAGAAGATCAAAGGAATAAAAAATGGTTAACGCTCCAGAATTATCCCGTCTAGAGACTAACATATTGGTATATTATTATCCAGTTATTTCTCCCTTCTCTTTCTCTCTTTCCCTCTCTCTTTCTCACACAAACACTTAAAATATTCTTTTTACAAAAACAACATCAACTAAGGCTTTGTGGCTCTATACCTGCTAAAGAAGAAAAATATTACCATGTCATTATTATTCCTGCCTGATTGATCAATCCTTTATTTTTGGACCTCTAGGCTATTTCCTGTTTTATGTTAATAGAAGACAACTGTGTATTCAGCACTGTGCATTAACACTTTGAACATGACCATACTTATTGCTGATAAAACAATATTGGTAACAGGAGTTATTGCAAATCAAACTTTTCACTGAAAGAAGCAGTTTATTAATATCCCTGTATAAGACCAGAGAATACCCAAGGTCTAGGGAATGGCCCAGCACTGAGTGAGTGGCATGGCTTTATTATATGGTTTTACTTTGTGTCTCCCAGAAGGCAATCAAAACTCAGTGAAGTGTTGGTTGTCATCCTATCCATCAAATGTCACTGCTGTTCCTGAGGATGACCCTTATGAAGTCTTCCTCATAGGAGGGGCCCAGGAGACAAGTTCATGGCTCCTCTTCCATGGAGAAGACCTTGAGAAAAGTCCAGGGTATCATCCCTGCTTGGAGACAGCAAGAAGAGTTGGGTTTCCCACTAATGGGCAGAGAACTTGATACAGGTGAGGCCGAAACTCTGGCAGGTCTGCTCAGAGAAGCGGAAACACCCTGTTGCCGAATAGAATTCCAAAAAAACCCCAGTAAGCCTTAGAATTTTTTTTTTTTTTGGATGGAGTCTAACTCTGTTGCCCCAGGCTAGAGTGCCTTGGTGTCAGGCTAGCTCACAGCAACCTCAAACTCTTGGGTTCAAGTGATCCTCCTGCCTCAGCCTCCCATGTTAGCTGGGACTACAGACACCCACCACCATAGCCGGCTAGTTTTTCTATTTTTAGTAGAAATGGAAAAGTCTCCTCTTACTCAGGCTGGTCTCAGAACTCCTGAGCTCAAGGGATCCTCCTGCCTCGGCCTCCCAGAGTGCTAGAATTACAGGCGTGAGCCACCATGTCTGGCCATCCTTAGGAAATTTTTGATTTGCCTCTTCAACAATATTCAAGAGGATGTTGAATCCAGAAGCTGAAGCAAGCAGGGTAAGAAAGCAACCAACTGAGATAAGTGGAGAGTGAATGGAGAAAAAACACAATTGATTAATTGAAAACTCTCATATGAACAGCAGGTTGGAGACTGCAGAAAATCAATTTAATGAGGTAAAAGACAAATTCAAGACATCTTCCATTATACACTTGGGAAACTTTGATAATACTGATTTATGGTGACAGAGAAAAATGATCAGAGGCGTGAAAAACTTAAAGGTCGCCACAGATAGAACAAAAATGGGTATATTTTTCTAAATTATTTTTTAATAAAAGGAAGAAAGTAAACATAATTCATATTTTTAAAAAAAGGAAAGAGGGGAGATCAAATAAGCCTAAAAATGAAAATAAAATAATAAAAAACCCAAACTTTAGTATCATAATTTATAAACAGATTAACTGTTAAGTACAAACCCATACTAATGAGAGATTCTCAGAGTAAAAGGAAGTTGCTTTTCTTTTGCACTTCCTTCACTTTTGTGATTTAGGTAGATAACCTTAAAATTATTCAAGAGTATTAAAAATACAGAACATTTTAACAATATAATCACATTATGCACTAATATACAATATGTACTTTTATCAAATGTTATTATTATATGATAATAATAATATAATAAGGTAACAATATATATACATACATACTAAATCGCATCCCCTACAAAGGATGACTATATTCTTTTAAATTTTCTGTAAAATATTTACAAAAAATATTATCTCTTCGGTTCCAAGGATGAACTGAAAAAGATTGAAAAAGAATTACATAGCTCCAGAAGGGTGGTTTTAAATTGAGAATTGAGCCCAGCAATTATCCCCCCTAATTTTCAAAGTTCCATAGAAATTTTTAAAGAATCTAAGAAATCTAATAATGAGAAACCCTGTAACTATCCCAGCAAACTGAGAACGCTGCGGCTAATAGGCCTTAAATTTTAAAGGACTTCTGGAAGCTGACGAAAGAGAAGTGGAAAATAATCCAAGGCGTGACGAGAGCTCATATTCACTGCCACACACAGAGGAACCTGCCGAAGAACCTGGAAATTCCAGGAGCCCAGAAGAATCTTCCATATCAGAAGGACAGGGCTTCCTGTGCAGATGGGCCGCAGGGCGCCAATGGGGTGCTTGGACATAATCCTCGCCACTTCGATCTCTTCCAGATGACAAGCCAGCCATTGTCCAAGGATGGGAATGGTCACCTCGGTAAAGGCAGCCTGCCCCTCCTGGTCTGCTGCGCTCTCTGCCCCTCACCCTGAACGTGGCACATTACTCAGTAACAGAAATCCCTGACCTCATCTCAGCACGGTATTAGACAGACAAATTAAATCATGTGGTAAAGACCCACAGAAATATTATCTAGAAAGAATATTTTTTCAAAGCAAGAATACGCCACAGTCTTCACATGAAAAACGCAACACTCTGTCTTCATTCATTCTGGCTGCCACGACAGAAATGCCACAAACTGGGTGGTTTCTAAACAACAAACATTTGTTTCTCATAGTTCTAGGGGCCGGGAAGTCCTAGAGGAAGGCAGACGTGGTGTGAGCGTGGGGAGCCTGTTTTCTCACAGACGGTGCCTCTGTGGATCAGGCAGGGCAGATCTCTGGGACCTCTTATGAGGACATGAATCTCATTTAAGAGGGCAGAGCCCTCACGATTTAACCACCTCCTAAAGTTCACCTTGGTGATTACGTTTCCAACATACGAATTTGGGTGAACAGGGAACACGAAATCAGACCGTAACATTCTCAGATTCCAACATACTGAGTTTTAGAGATAAAGGAAAAAACTGGAGGCAGAGGTGAAAACAGGCATCCAAGCCTCATTTCCACTTTAAAAGAGAGGTCAACCCAGTTTTCTCATCTCTCATTTCCTTTTTTCCATTCTGCTGTTATAGTTTGTTTCTTTGTTTTTCCAGGAAAAAAAATGCTATCTGGGGATTTTTTAAAAGTTGTTTCTTCAAATTCAAATTGAATAAGAATAAAATATTCTAATGTTTTACAAAGTGCTTTGAGACACAATATCATGCTCCTTGCATGAACCCTTTTAATTAGGTAACACGGCTATCATTGCACCCATTTAACAGATGACAGATGAGAAAACCAAGGCCCAGAGAAGTTAAGTGGCTTTCTCAGGGCCACAGAGTGATAGAGCTGACTTTTGAGTCCAGAAACTCTGACTCTAAGCCCAGCATTCTTGTTCTTCACCGACGGATATAAGACCTTGACCTGATTAATCAACAAATTTTATGAAGAGACTTGGCCATGTTCACGGGAGCTGAGATGGTTCTGGAAGAGTGAACATGGCTAACAGGAGCAGCTATTACACATGAACTTTTCTGTTGAGAGCTTGCCCTGATCTTTGACTCATTCTTCTCTTTAATTAAATGGAAGAGGAGCTGGTGCACCCAGAGCTCTGTCCACTCCCAGCCCGGGAAGCACCCCTGTCCACTCACAGGGGCAAGAGTGGGGTGTGATGGGGAGGTCCATCGCTCAAGCAGGGGCAGCCAGAGTGACTCAGTGGTGGAGGAGCTGAGCCCTGGGCAGGCCGTGGGGAGGGAGGGCAGCTGCCCCTAACGCAGCAGATGAGTTCTCTACCCCATGTGACTTGCCCGTGGCTGAGGACAAGCCTTTCTGAACTACGGAGTTAGCTGGCTTTTTAGTCCCAGGCTTGGCACAAAGATTTATGTTCCTAGTGTGACCACACTCACCATCCATCACGATTAGTTACAATAAAATCTCTCTTCGCGTTTTTAAAAGCCCTTCGAGTTACATTCCATTATGCGGTTAACATCGCGCAGATGGTCAGGCCATTGTTCAGCCAGGGAACCATTTTTTGATCTCTGAAAAGGCAGGCAGAGAACTAGAGCTTGACCTTCCCGGGGGCCCTGGAGACCCTGAGCCTGGAGTAGAGAAGGCCGAACAAAGGCGGGGGGTGGGGGAAGGGGCCGGTTCACCCCCCACCAGAACCCGGTGGTTGGACGGAAATGAGTGGATGAACAAAGCAGGCAAGCTTGGATTACCGGCCTTTCTCTAGAGGGAGGTTAACCTGGGTGCCCTCTGGTCTCCAGAATACCTGGTCTGTCTTCCCTGAAACGGTTTAACCACACCGGATGCCCTTGAGGGCTGGCCCATGTTCCACGCGTTCAATTAACATTTGATCCAAGCCCCTGCTGGGAACTCAGATGACAAAAGGTGAAGGGACAACTATTGATGTCACCCCTCCCAAACTTGCTGCACCCCACCTCCTCCCTCCACCGTCCGCTGCCCCCTTTACCAGCTCCATGCGTGGCACCACCGTTCACCTGGCAGCCCAGGCTCTGCAGTGTTCCTGCTCCCAAATAACCACCGCCCCTGCTCCTGGGGGACCCCACATCCTTGCTCACTGCCCTGGGACTTCCAGTGGTCCCTGGAGGAAGAGAAGACAGCCCCCCAGCCTCCGCCCTTGACTTTGGACTTGTCTTTGTGACTGTTTAGTATGACACGGGAGTGGATGTAGTGTGGGAAGAGGCTTTCCAAGCCCTTGCCTGTTTCTGCCTGTTCTCTTCCCGGTTTCCAGACTCTCTGGAATATACAGCCTGCTCCGTCAGGGTGGCTCCTAGAGTGTGGGGCTGATTCTAAGGGCAAACCGTAGCGACCTGCAGCTAACACGGCCTCTAAGGGACAAATAAAGCCGGGCCTTGTAAGCCACGGATACTATGGGAGAGTTTGTTACTGCAGCATCACCCAAAAAACTCAATTCTGGCCCCAGATGAGGGGGTCATTCTTCCCACTTCTTTCCCTAAACCTCCACATCCGTCTGCACCAAGTCCTACCAGACTCTGAAGCCCCCCACTCTTCTCTAGCCCTGCTGCTGCCACCACTGTCCCTGACTCCTGGAACCCTCTGCTCCTCTGCTCCCGGTCTGTATTCTCACTCTTCTTCAATCCTTTCTCTTCTCAGACACTGGGCTTTTCTTTTCTTTTTCTATTTTCTTTTTTTGAGCCAGCGTCTCACTCTGTTGCCCAGGCTAGAGGGCAGTGGTATCATCACGGTTGACCGTGGCCTTAAACACCTGGGCTCACAGGATCCTCCTGGCTCAACCCCCCAAGTAGCTGGGACCACAGGCACTTGCCACCATGCCCAGCTAATTAAGAGCAATTTTTTTCTTTTTCTTTTTTTTTTAGAGACGAGGTTTCACTATGGTGCCCAGGTTGGTCTTGAATTCCTGACCTCCAGAGATCCTCCCAGCTGTCTCTCAAAGCGCTGGGATTGCAGGAGTGAATCATTGCACCTGGCTTGGACTCTTTTTTAAATGGCGAAAAACCAATGATGCTACTCCCAAGCTTAAGCCTGCTCCTAAGACTCCCCACAGTTGTTATAAGAAAATCACAACCCTTTGCCTTGCTCGCAGGCTCCGTGTCCCCAAACTTTTTATCACAGTTCTCCCTGCCGCCCTCACTCTAGCTACCTACCCAGGCCTCCCTTTTCTTCCCCCATCGTGCCAATGCTTTTGCCATCCCCAGATCTCTGCCTGGAATGTTCTTCCTTGACTTGACTTTTCTGGGATCAAAACGAAGGTCCCTCCTCTGGGAGGCCCTCCCTGCCTACTCCCCGCCCCCTCTCCAGTTCAGCGTGCTGGCTCTGTCCTTATTGATAATCACCTGGCTTGTTAGTCGATTTGCTTTCTGCCTGCCCCCTTCAATCCAGACTAGGAGGTAACCCCATGAGAGAAGGGTCAGTTGTCTTTTCTAATGTGTTCTTACAGCCTGGCACATGGTGAGTGATAAATGTCTACATAAACAGACACATTTACTTACCCTTCCCATTTATAGATGAAGAAACTAATGCACAAGGGGTTTGTGCCCCGCCAGGATGTCCCCAGTTAGCTGGTGGCAGAGTTTAGAGGGGAGCCGGGTCTCCAGACCCTATCCTCTACTACACCCACCTTCTATCCTTCTAAAGCTCTTTAGTCTCTTTTCCATACTCACTCCTATGTTTAACATCCAACAACATCAGCAACTTCTTTCTGATGCCTAATATATGGCCCCCAGATAGCAGCTTGTACCCTCATGACCTATTAAGAATCTCACAAAGCGGCTCGGCGCCTGTGGCTCAGCGGGCTAAGGTGCCAGCCACGTACACCTGAGCTGGCAGGTTCGAATCCAGCCCGGCCCACCCAACAACAATGACGGCTGCAACCAAAAAATGGCTGGGCGCCTGTAGTCCCAGTTACTTGGGAGGCAGAGGCAGGAGACTCGCTAGAGCCCAGGAACTGGAGGTTGCTGTGAGCTGTGATGCCACAGCACTCTACCCAGGGTGACGGCTTGAGGCTCTGTCTCAAAAAAAAATGATGCCAACTGATGACACACATGCACCAGACACATGAAGCACAGCGTCTGGCACACAGTAGGCTGTCAGATGGCAGCTACGGACAGCAGGTGGCTCCCCCAACACTGGGCACTGTCGCGAGAAATAACTGCCTAGCTTCAACTATTAAGCAGTCAGGGATTTCAGGAACTCCTGAGAAAAGTATCGATCCACTAACGACCTGCCTAAATCACTAGAAAGCCATCTGCAAACAAAACGCCCTTGAGAAATCATCAGTTGTCACCAGCTCCTTAACCTTCATGGCCGGTGGGGCCAAATAGCAAACTTCATTCCCTGATGTCGTGGTGCCCACTTCTCCCCCCCACCCACCGCCTTCCCCAGCTCTGAGCTTGCTGCTCGGCTAAGCGCTTTGGGGACAGGGTGCTAACTTTTCCAGAACCCCCACCTCCCAGCTAAAAAGGAATTGCACCTACTGCCAGACCTGGAGAGCTCCCAATCAGATTCATTTTCTCTAAGTTCTAATAAATGAGAAGGAGGCGGGGTGTTTCGTCTCCCTCTTTTCAATTGCGTCATCCATCCTGGGGATGTGGCCATGAGGCTGGGAGTGTGACAGACGTATCTCATTAGGCAGGGAATCCATCATATCTCCTGTCTCCGCTCCCAGTGCCTTCTCGGCCAACCCCGCTTTGTCTCCCTCTTTCTGAGATCGACTCAATGGCACGTCCACCAGCCAAGCCACAAGGCAGTGGACTTAAAGGCTTTGCTTGAAAAACACCAGTGCTTTTCCTTGACTTCATTTATTTCCTCTAGGAATCTGGAACTCTGGCTCTGTCCAGGCTGCCAGTTGGAAGGAGGCAGAGGGAAGAGGACCAAGAGGGGAGGGTACCAAATGCAGCAATCTGATTTTAAACTCCAAATCAGAATTCAGGGATTTAGTCCACCAGGGAAAGCAAGATGGCCTCCTGGAGGAGGTCATGAAGTCCCCCAAATTCCAGGGCGCCAAGATCTACCAGGACTCCTGGTGGCTCCTTCCTGCTGTGGGACACACTAGGTTCCCTAAAGGACCCTGTTAAGACCCTGTGGTGTCCTGTGAGTGAGTTCCACTCAGGGCCCATAGTTGGGCTTTGTCCCTAGGGCAAAACCTCTTCATTGATCATTCAAAGACTCCAGGCGCTATGGTTCCAACCACCAGCCCTGCAGAGAGCAGGAGAGAGGGGCTACCCCGAGCCACCAGGACTGACAGAGTGCACCACAGAAACAGATGCAAGGGCCAGGTGGGAAAGACACTCTGCCACCCAAAGTCATGGAGGAGAAAATGGTCACTTGGTCAAGCCTTAACCAAAAGTGAGCCAAGAGACCTTTGGAAAATTTGAACCAGCTCACGGAGGCGTGCTCAGTACCCATCCCTATCTAACTGTCTCTCAAAGGTTTTAAAGCAAATACAGACTACTTGCTCCTCTCAAATGAGGTAAAAGAGATTTATGATCGGATATCATCCTAGCCCATAATTTGTTCCTCGAACACTTTCCAACTATACATTGGAAGCATTTGCCCATGACTGTGCCCACCGTGAAACCCCCTGTGACCATAGTGATATTCAGCCATTTTGAGAGCCCTTGTCAGCTCAACCAAAAAACCTCAATCACTTCTTTTCATTTTTTTGAAACTGAGTCTCACTCTGGGTAGTCACCCTGGATAGAGTGCCACGATGTCATCAGAACTCAGAGCAACGTCAAGCTCTTGGGCTCAAGTGACCCTCTTGCCTTAGCCTCCCAAGTAGCTGGGACTATAGGCACCTGTCACAGCACCCAGCTAGTTTTTCTATTTTTAGTAGAGACAAGGTCTCCCTCTTGCTCAATTTGGGCTTGAACTACTAAGATCAAGAGATCTACCTGCCTCGGCCTCCCAGAGTGCTGAGATTATAGGCATGAGCCATCACTCCTGGCCAAAACATCACTTCTTAAACACAGATGTGTTATTACCATCTGAATGTCACTCAGTATCATTTTGGACATTAAAAAAAAGAATAAAAGAGGTTCATAAAAATCCTTGGCAAATATGACACCAAGAATAAGCAACTGAAGGGAAAAATTAGACAAATTGGACTTCATCAAACTTTAAAACTCTTGTGCTTCAAAGGGCACTATTGAGATAGTGAAAAGACAAACCACAGAATGGGAGAAAGTATTTGTCACTGACAAAGAACATTGATGACTCACCAATAAAAACAGAAACAACTCAACTAAAAGATGAGCAAAGGAGTTGAAGAGACATTTTTCCAAAGATGATATACAAATGGCAGATAAGTACCTGAAAAAGTGCTGTGATACTGTGAAATATATATATATGGTCTTTGCCCAGTTTCCTGGCATCCTTGGAATCTCAGAAGTGATGTCATTTTGTGTGCTGATGTGCTACCTGATGGCTGGCAGCCTCTAGGTAGTGTCAGGATGCGGGGGGGGGGGGTGGCCACTGGAAAGACCATGACAGGATTAGAATATTGGGACCTTCAGCCCCACCCCCCTGGGGGAGAGGGGCTGAAGGTTAAGTTGATCACCAATGGCCAATGGTTTAATCAATCATATCTACACAATAAAGCTTTCATAAAAGCTCAGAAGGACAGAGTTTGGAGAGCTTCCAGATCACTGAACACTCAGATGTCCCTGGAGGAAGAATCACTCAGTGAGACACAGACACTCTGTGCCCCTTTACACACACCTTGCCTTGCCATCAGAGCTTTCATCATACCACACACACAACAATAATGAACACCTCTCAGCAAGACACTGCCACACTTTGACACAAATACAGCTGTGAGACACTGATATGCCGAGGTTATGAAACCTTACTGAGTTGTTTGTACAGTGCCGCCAACGTTGCGTGCTCAGTGGCAAGTTGTGAACTTAATTGTTAGACCTTTATATGACAACAGCTCTGAAAGTCATTCCAGAAAAAGAGCTCCAAAATTGCTTTGAAGGGTGACTAGGTGTTGGCATTGGTGCATAGCTTCCCAAGGGAAGTACTTTGAAGATGACAATGGTGATATTTAGCAAAAAGCTGTGTAGCACTTTTTCCAGGATGAATTTGCAAACTTAATTGTCAGATCTCATATGTATATTTTCTTCTTTATCTTTCATAATATCCTTTAGGATAAGCCTGTAAGTGTAAGGGATTCCCTGAGTTCTGGAACAGCTCCAGCAAATTTGTCAGCCCCAACAAGGGGATGGTGGGAACCCCAATTTATAGCCAGTACATCAGAAACACAGGTGAAACAGGCTGGGGCTTGGAATTGGCATCTGATGTGGAAGAGAGGGGACAGTCTTATGGGAAGGAGCCCATAACCTGTAGAATCTGGTGCTCTTTCCAGTCCACTGTGATTGACTGATTGTTGGTGGGGAGAAACTCCCACACATGTGGTCCAGAAGCTTCTTTGCTGATTTCTGTGCTGTGAGAGCAGAGGACAAACAGCTTGTGTTTTTCCCACTCAGAGGCATTCCATACCATTAACCATTAGAGAAATATAAATGAAAGCCATCATGAGCCACCACTCCATACCCGTGAGGATAGTTCTAATTTATTTTTTTTAAAAGATGGACAATTATAAGCATTGGTGAAGATGCAGAGACTTTGGAACTATCATCCCACTCCTGGTGGGAACGTGAAATGGTGCAGCCCTTTTGGTAGTTCCAAACGTTGGTCGTAGAGGTCACTCCCATATTGGGAGCGACCACTGCAGGTTGAATTTTTCCTACTGCAATTAGGACAAGGCGGGATCTCAAAAGTCAAACATAAAGCCACTGCTGCACAACCCTGCAATTCCAAGAAAGCTTAAAACACATGTCCACACTTCACAGGAGTGTTCCTGGCAACTGTCTTCAGAGCGACCAAAAAAATGGAAACAACTCCAACTTCCATTCATTGATGAATAAATGAAATGTAGGCGAGCCATACAATGGGGTGTTATTCAACTCTAAGAAGTGTTGAAGTACTGACCTAGGCCACCGTGTGGATGAAGCTTGAAAACATTATGCTGCGGGAAAGAAGCTAGACACAGAAGGCCACGGATTGTATGATTCCCTTTATATTAAAGGTCTAGACCAGTGATTTCCAACCAAGGTGCTGTGAGAGGATCTCAGGTGTGCTGCAAATATTTCAAAAGATCATTCATTAAATTGTTTTTGAAAGAAGTTCAAAGCACAGTAAGCAAATTCTTTTTTTCTTCCACTCTTCTTCTTCTTCTTCTTCTTCTTCTTCTTCTTCTTCTTCTTCTTCTTTTTTTTTTTTTTTTTTGAGACAGAGTCTCATTTTGGCACCCTTGGTAGAGTGCTATTCTGTCATAGCTCACAACAACATCAAACTCTCGGGCTCAAGTGATTCTCTTGCCTCAGTTTCCCCAGTAGCTGGAACTACAGGCACCTGCCACAATGCCCAGCTATTTTTAGAGACAAGGTCTTGCACTGGCTCAGGCTGGCCTCGAACTCGTGAGCTCAGGCAATCCTCCCGCCTCAGCCTCCCAGAGTGCTGGGATTACAGACATGAGCCTCCCCACCCGGCCTTCACTCTTTGTTTGATCAATGTAATTTAAGTGTGCCACGGAAGTTTAACTACAGTTTCAAGCATGCCATGACATAAAAAAGGTTGAAAACACTGGTCTAGAATAAGAAAGTCCACAGAGATAGAAAATGGATCAGTCGATGGGCAGTGCCTGTGGCTCAGCGAGTAGGGCACCAGCCCCATATACCAAAGGTGGCAGGTTCAAACCCGGCCTCGGCCGAACTGCAAAACAGAAAAAATAGTCGGGCATTGTGGCGGGCGCCTGTAGTCCCACCTACTCGGGAGGCTGAGGCAAGAGAATTGCCTAAGCCCAGGAGTTGGAGGTTGCTGTGAGCTGTGTGACACCACGGCACTCTACGGAGGGTGATAAAGTGAGATTCTGTCTCTACAAAGAAAGAAAGAAAGAAAAGAAAATGGATAAGCAGTTACCAGAGGCTGGGAAGTGTGGGTGGAGAGATGAAGAGAGCTTGGTTAATGGGTACAAATGTACAGTTAGATAGAAGGAGCATGACCGAGTCTCAGACAGCCTGGTGGGTAACTACAGTTACCCACATTGTACAAAGTTATCCACTATAGTTACATGCGGAATGTTCCCAACACAAAGAATGGTAAATGTTAGGGGTGATGGATGTCCTCATCGCCTTGAATTGATCTCTACACATTGTGTGCATGTTTAAAACATCATCTATAGGTGTATGTATCAATACAGATAAAAATCACTGAATTACACACTCTAAGAGGATGAATTTCACCGTGTGTGAATTATATCTCTCTTTTTAAAAATTTTTTTTGGTCTTCTTTATTTATTTTTTTCTTTTTTTTTTTTTTATTTATATCTCATTTCTTAAAGAGCAAACCCTTTGGCAGTGACAAAAAGAAGCTGCATAAGACCTAAGCTGAGGAGCACACATCCACTAACCTTAGCAGACCCCAAGATCGTGGCGAGAGTCATTACAAGAACTTGAGCATGGCTGTGACACTGGCCAGACGTGAGTGTGAGGAAGACAGTGACCCGTGTAAAAGGCGTAATCGGATGTGGCATGGAGAGGAGAGTGTCCACAACCCCAGCTGTGCTACAACATGAGTGAACCTTGAAGATACCGCCCTGAGTGAAACACGCCAGGCACAAAGGGGTGCACACTATGGAATTCCACTTCCATGAGGTACTTGCAATAATGAACTTCACAGAGACAGAAAGTAGAACTGTGGTTCTGGGGGCTGGGGGGAGGGAGAAATGGGAAGTTGCTGCTCGATGGTGCAAAGTTTCAGTATGTGATGAATGGTCTTCTACAGTCCTGCTTTGTGGCTGCTGACCCTTCACAGAGCACACGGGGCCTTCAGATGTGAGCCCTCCGACTCCTGTCATCTCACCCACGTAGGATCCAGGTGGACGTCCATCCTGCCCTCCTGCCCTCCAGCATCCATTCAAGATGAATCTCTGTTTTCTGGTCCAATTCCCTCCAGCCGTCCAGAACCAGGGCTTCTCCCAGCCTTCTCTGAGTTCTCCTGCATTCTTCAATTTCATGCTATATAAAGGATCCTTCCTCTTTATCAAGCATGCCCAAGATGGCTCTCCCTTAAAAATTAGAATTGATGTACCCCATGATTGCAATAATGTACACAACTATGATTTAATTTAAAAAATTAGAATTTAGTCCCTTTAGAGTAGAAGAGGGACAACAAGAAAGAAATTTAAAAAATAGAATTCAGAGTATTAAACATGTAAATGTCCACATCCGTTCGGAAGCATTAGATGTCCATCAGCTGGCGTTAAGGAAATGGAACGCAACTGTGGGGGTGGCATCAGGGAGGGAGAGAGAGCCAGAACCGTCTCTCACATCTTTTGCCCAAGTAAAGGTGAGCCGAATTAAAGATTTAAAGGTAAAAATATAAAACAAACAAAAGTCCTAAAGGAAAATAAAGAGTGATATCTGTGAAGGAGAGAGCTTCTAATGACAGGAACAAGAAGCAATAATAGAAAAAATTGATATATTTGACTATATTAAAAATCTAAACATTTATATATGATAAAAACACAATATATATGATAAAAGATATCATCAGTAACATTAAAAGACAAGTAAATGATAGACTAGATGACAATATTCATGACACACAGCAAAGAGGGGGATAATATCCAAAGTATACAAAGAGCTCCCACAAATCAATAAAAAGGACTGAATTTGTTTTTGTTAAAGACAAAGAACATAAAGAAGCTAATTTGCAAAAGAAGAAATTGAAAGGGCTAAAATGCATATAATGTATACTCAAAAATATCCATTCTTAAAACATCTCTTTGAAGTATATTTCTTTCTAATATAGATTGCTTATTTGTTTTTTGAGACAGAGTCTCAATCTGTCACCCTGGGTGAGAGTACCACTGAATCTAGCTCACAGCAACCTCAAACTCTTGGGCTCAACTAATCCTCTTGCCTCAGCCTCCCCAGTAGCTGGGCATACAGACGCCCACCACAATGTCTGACTAATACTTTTTTCTATTTTTAGTAGATAGAGGGTTTCACTCTTGCTCAGGCTGATGCCAAACTTCTGAGCAATCCACTGTCTCAGCCTCCCAGAGTGATGGGATTACAGACATGAGCCACCATGCCTGGTTTACTACAGGTTATCTGAAGCAGATGAAGTAAGACTGTCTACCCACTGTGTCCACTATATTTCCCTTAAATCCATCACAATGGAGTCTTGACTCCAATCCTTCCACAAAACTGCTAAGCGAAGGCGCCAGTGGAAGCAGGTTAGCTCCCTGGAAGGACGAGATTTGGAAAACATAAAGTGCCATTTGATTGGAACCAGAGGCTTGGAAGAATGGGTGGGTGGCCTGGAACCTGCCTCAGATAGTAGATGGACTAGAAAGGCTCTCTGGCCAATCTGATAGAGGGCTGTGGGCAACATGGCTCTTCCCTTAGACCAGTGATTTTCCACCATTGTGCTGTGGGATCATCTTACATGTGCTGCGAACATTTTTAAAGATCATTCACTAACGTATTTTCAAAAGAAGTTCAAAGCACAATAAGTATATTCTTTTTTCTACTCTTTTTTTTTTTTTTTTGGATCAACATAATTTAAGTGTGCTGCGGAAGTTCAAGTACAGGTTCAAGTGTGCCGTGGTATAAAAAAGGTTGAAAAACACTGCTTTAGAGAAAGCGAATTTTGGCCACTACTGTGGATGACCAGAACGGGCAAGACTGGAGGCGAGAAAGACATGCGGGGTGGTGGTTGCCCCCATCTCAATAAGAAGGCACAGAAATGAGCTGGTAAATAGAGGAAAGGTGCTCTCTTCTGAGCAGGGGAGAGGAGGTAACTGCTCTAGTGGGATGAGGAGCACGCGGTGGGGTGGGGAGCCACAGAGCCAAGGACAGCCCCAGAGCAGCTCTTCAGAGCAGAGTGGCTATCACAGTGAGAGGGGCCTCCAGGCTCAAGGACATCTATAAGGGATGATTACTCATTCACAAGACCTTCCTGTTAACACTTGGCTTGTTCTTAGGTTTCACTTGATTTATTTATTTTTTTTTTTTGAGACACAGTCTTACTTTGTTACCCTGAGTAGAGTGCCGTGGCATCATCATAGCTCATAGCGACCTCAAATTCTTGGGTTCAAGTGATCCTCCTGCCTCAGCCTCCTTCATAGCTGGGACTGTACGCTCCCACCACCACCACAATGCCCAGGTAGTTTTTCTGTTTTTAAATGGGGTCTCACTCTTGCTCAGGTTGGTCTCGAACTCCTGAGCTCAAGCAATCCACCTGCCTTGGCCTCCCAGAGTACTAGGATTCCAACATGAGCCACCAGGCCGGCTTGCATTTAGGTTTCAAAAAAAGACCAAGGAAGGAAAGAGTTATCACAAAGTAGTTGATTTTTCCAAGGATGTGGCTGCCAAAATACTACAATAAATGAAAAGCTAGATGTCTATAAAGTATTATTCGGGAAGATAATGGGACCAAAAAAATAAATCCGAAATGAACTATCCGATGCCCTATAAAATAAGTCTTTAAATATTTTATAGAACCCCTCACCCCCAAAACACCCTTAATACTACGTAAGGCAGCAGACAGCCTTCTTTCTGTTCTTGCTCCCTGGAGGAAGCAGCTTCTGTGCAGCCTGCGTCCCGTGAAGTGCGGGTCTGATTTTGATGACAGTGGTGCCGGCAGGATGAGCTCATCTTCCCCGCCTCGATTCCTCGCTCCCCACCCACTTACCAGCTGGGAGCCCTCATGAAAGAACAATAGATTTATAATATGATGCAAACAAAGGAGTCGGGAATGAACAACTCTTGGAAATAAGTAGGTCAAGACACAATCAATTTCTAAATTTAAAATTATGTTTGAAAAATGTGCCTTAAATACAGGAGCCTGGTTGGGCCCCGTGGGGGGCGGCACATCCAGTCGAAAGTGCCTGAGTGGCTGCTTTAACAGGTAGCTTAAAGTTTGCCCTGGAGGTTAAGCAATAAAATGGAAACAAAAATAATTTAACAGTTTTGCAGTTTAAATAGCTTTCACCTTGCTGGAGCTTACCAGGCTCATAAAGCTACAAGATGCATTTCAAAGCTATGAATTTGCTAAATAGAACTTCATTTCCTCTTCTTATTAGAGGTAATTAAATTTATTAGACGTCAGTAAAAGCCTTGTAAACAGAAAATATGAATGCTTATAAAAGTTTGCCCTCTCTCTTCAACCTAATAATTAAGATGCAACTGGAAAGCGGCTAATAACAGCTCATAATTTATGAGGTGCCATTCAACCCCAAATCTGAGACATATTGTAGCAGTATTAAACACCAAAATGAAAATAATACCCACTGAAACACATTATTTATTAAATACATAACCACTCAGAGAAATAAACACGTTGCACAAAGAACTTGATATTTCTGATGGAAACAGTACATACATCATCTCTTGCTCCAGCTATATTACCCATCAAGTCAAATTCTTAAATCAAAGTCACAACTTGTTTAAATGCAAACTGCCCGTGGCAGCCCAGTAAGCCCCTAGTTTCCACTAGACATTCACCTTGATACCGGCGTTCAAAGACTGAGCCACGTGCAGGGTTATTTCCCCTCATTATTATTGTTTTTAACATCCTCAAAAGGAAAGAAATCCCTGGGCAAGCATTAGAGAAGAGCCAGGAGAAAAGGGAAAGATTCTAGAAAGAATAGTAAGAATTACACATTAACGAAAAAACGTCCCACCCTCTAACACCCGTGAACACAGAAGCGAATGCAGGTTCAATGATATCATCTAACCCCAGATGAGGTTAACGTTGCACTTCACACTTTCATCAGCTTTCCATCCAGCTAAAACTTGTAGTTGGAGGTCTTTAGAATAAACAATTATGTAAACGTTAGATACCATATTTCATTGATGCAACGAGTTCCTTGATTTTAAGGTACACCATTATTTTATGTGTCACAAAGAAAAAAAAAGCCCACTGCCAATTAAACTATGAAGTGTCATTATTGTAAGATGCATCCTGGTGTCTAAGATGTGAAAACTGAAAGAAAAATGTGCTTTCGAATCCACAAGGTACAGTCCATAAAACCAGATGGGGCGTCTTAAAATTGTGATCTTTGGTTCTCATATTAAAAACGCTCTTTTGGACTTAATGTTGAAAGATCCTAGTGTTCAGTTTAGAGGGTGTCACTAAAGGGCTCACTTTGCAGGTGGCAGTGGAGGAAGGAAATGAGGCAGCGACCCTGTGGCTGTCCAGAGAAGAAGGTCCCAGCAGAGGAAAGAGCTGGTGCCGAGGCCCAGAGGTGGGTGAGGACCTGGTGCTGGGATCAGAGTGGACGGTGCAGGGAGGGCTGGCAGGGAGTGGAGGGTGGGCTGAATGGGTCAGAGGAGATGAGATCAGAGGGGTGACAGCAAAAATAAAAGTTTTCTGTGATGCTGAACAGAAAAATTATAAATATCCTTAAAAAGATAATTGGTAGAGAGAGGGGTTATTCGTCAATTTCACTGCAAATCCTGCCTTTCCAGCTTCCGGAGCAGTTCAAAACCCAGTTTGCTTTGGCATCTGTGCTACCTGTGCAGATGATTCTCCCTAGGATCCCTGTCACATATGGACAAAATGCTCGAAATAAGTCCCTTCCTCCACTTCAGCGTCAGAGGTGACACCTTAATCAGCCTCCGAGCTATGAAGGGCTTGGACTACTGTCAAACAGTGGGATTCCTGTTTCGCCAGGAGCAGAAATGTCCTTCTCTACAGTCAGGCTCAGGAGAAGCTGACCCCCAAGCCCAGAGTCACCATCCAGTGCCAAACAGCACCCAGAGTTTCTCACTCAAACCTCCACTTTTCTCGCTCAATAATCATAACAATTAACATATTTTAAAAAATTGCTATGAGTCTTGCACTATACTAAAAGTTTTGTGCAGTTTTGTTTGTTCTCTCCTCAAACAATCCTATGATACAGGTGCTGTTTTTTTGTTGTTGTTGTTGTTGTTGTTGTTGTTTGTTTGTTTGGAGACAGAGTCTCGCTTTGTTGCCTTCAGTAGAGTGCTGTGTTGTCATAACTCACAGCAACCTCAAACTCTTGGGCTCAAGTGATTCTCTTGCCTCAGCCTCCCAAATAGCTGGAACTACAGGCATCTGCCACAATGCTTGGCTGTTTTTAGAGATGAGGTCTTGCTCTGGCTCAGGCTGGTCTTGAACCTATGAGCTCAGGCAATCCACTTGCCTTGGCCTCTCTAGGATTACAGGTGCCAGCCACCACGCCCAGCCAATACAGTTGCAGTTAACAGCCCCATTTTATAGAAGGGAAACTGGGGTGCAGAGAGGATGAGCAACTTGCCCATAGTCACAATGCTGTCCGTATGTGTTTACTGGGGCTCTGGAGCCTGGGTGCCATTTGCCCCAGAGTTCAAGTGCCTCAGTGCTCAGCTACAGAGCCTCACTCTCAAATGGCAGTGGCTGAAAATAACTCTGTCTCCTGCCCTTACTAGGTCTTGTATCTTCCATTTTGATGAGACCAAATAACATGCACAGACTTGAACATGTTGCTAAGGCCAAGTTGGAAGAGACAAAGGTTGATGCTTAGGCTCTGTCTGGATCGAAATACCCAGGTTTGAATCCCACCTTTGCTAGTTGTATGACATGCAGCACATTGCTTAGCTTCTCTGTGCCTAAATTTCCTCACCTGGAAAATGGAGATAAAAGTAGTAACTGCTACACGGGGTGGTTGTGTGCAACAGGGATGTGTGTGGCCCTCGGTACTTTCCTGGTATATAGAGAATGCTTAGCAACAAGGAGCTACTGTTCCTAACCATGGGCTTCAGAAGACACCAAGGCACATAGTCTAGGCCAGTATGTCCCGTGTGTGTTTGTTAAAAGGCCATGTTAGCTTACCAAAGGTCCCAGTGGCCTGCCATCCTACCTTGTCAGAAGAGGCTCATCCTAGTGAATGGGGAAATGCATCTCCTTCTGGAAGGATTCTTTTTGTTTTTTCAGATTTTTTTTTTTTTTGAGTCTCACTCTCTTGCCCTGGGTAGAGTGCCATGTTATCATAGCTCACAGCAACCTCAAACTCCCGGGTTCAAGCAACCCCCTTGCCTCAGCTTCCCAAGTAGCTGGGACTACAGGTGCCCACCACAAGGCCCAGCTACTTTCTTTATATTTTTAGTAGAGATGCTCTTGCTCAAATTGGTCTTGAACTCCTAAGCTCAAGTGATCCACCCACCTTGGCCTCCTAGAGGGTGGGGATTACAGGTGTGACCTGCTCCCATGCCCAGCCTTGGCAGGATTCTTGAGGATACGCAGCTTCTAAGGCAAGTCAACCCACTGGTGTGAACTTCAAAGCCCCCACCAGCATGCTCTGAGGGTCTATCCATACGTGAAATCACATACAGTGAAAACTTCTGAGAATCCCCCAGCAAGCTACCACGTTGGGCGCCAGCATACTGTCTCCTAGTCAATTTTGTGTGTGTGCATGTGTGTGGGGGTGTTTGGCTTTTTATTTGAGTATAATGATAGATTCACAGGAAGTTATGGAAAAAACCATACAGGGAGGTCCCATGTACTGCGTGTTGTTCACTCCAGCTTACCCCAGTAGTCATCTCTGCACAGCCCAAGAGGATAGCAAACCCAGGAAACTGACATGCGTAGGCACCATGTGGAGAGCTGATTCAGACTTGACTAGCTTTTTCTGCATCTGTTGAGAGGATTGTATGGTCTTTGTTTTTGCTTCTGTTGATACGATAAAGTACATTTATGCACTTGTGTATGTTAAACCAGACTTACATCCCTGGGATGAAACCTACTTGATCGTGATGTATGATTTTTTTTTAATGTGTAGCTGTAATCTATTGGCTAGGATTTTACTGAGAAATTTTGCATCTATATTCTTTAGTGAAATTGGTCTGAAGTTCTCCTTTTTATTTATTTATTTATTTATTTTTTAACATGAAGAATTCTAATTTTTTATTTTTATATATACATGTGTTTATTAGGTTTCCACTTTTTGCCTTCACAGAATTTAAAAGGCTTAAAATTTAATAACAATAACAATGTTTAAGATAAAGACTAGAAACAAAAACATCGTAAAGAATGAACAAAGATAAATACATTCAGAAAAGAAAACTGACAATTACTGCATTGAAATATTAAGCAATATTAATAATGATAATGCAAAAAAAATAACGTTCACATTGTCAAATAAGAGTATATCTATTACAGAATGCTTTGGCTCAGAGGCTCAGTATGAAGTCATCAGTTAACTCCTTATTTTTTTCCCAAAGTCTCAAAAAATAGACAACTAGTATTATATAAATAAAAGTAAAAGACAGTTTCAAAAAACAGATCATGCCAAATCTTATAGACAATAGAAAAAGAAGAAATATTTCAAAATCATTCTACTTGATCTGGATAAAGTTCTCCTTTTTAGTTGAGTCTTTTCCTTGTTTTGGT
>CAUYRH010103249.1:0-10012 GCA_963574655.1 Perodicticus potto | reverse complement strand
CTATCTCATCCACAGCTTATTTGCTAATCATAAAAGGGATATCTCACTTCACAATGCAGAGATCCCTCTTGAGCAGAGTAAACAACACAGCTTCACAAACTAAAGGACAGTTGACCATACATTACATGCCTCCCATGAAATGCACAGCATCACCACTTTCAAAATATTCACCAAATTTCAATTTCACCAAAAATATTTGACTCAAATCTGAGTCTTTAAATTTTTTTATTCCTTTTTTTATTAAATCATAAACACATAGATCATGTATACATTAATGCATTTATGGGATACAATGTGCTGATTTCATATAGAATTAGGAACGTTTACATCACACTGGTTAATATATACCTCATCTCGTTTACTTAGTTATTGTGTTAAGACATTTATACTCTATACTAATAGATCCCACATGTACCCTTGCATTATGCACCATTGGTGTGATCCCACCATTCACCCTCCCCCTTCCCTTCTTATCCCCACTCCTCCTCCTTCGTCTTGGGCCATAGTTGTTGGTCTTCAAAATTTAACTTACATTGTATAGGAATTACAGGGAAGAGAGAAACAAGATAAACAAGACTGTGAGGAAACCATCAGACAAATCTAGGGTGTGGAGCATTCTATAAGATATCTGGCCTAATTTCTTTATTAAAAAAAAAAGAAAGATAATGTTCTAGATGAAGAGAGATTTAAAGGGCAAAACATTAACAACCCAACATAGAGTCATCTTTGCATCTTGGATTGAAACAAAACATCTATAAAAGACATTTTGAGGAAAATTTGTACTATTTCAATATGGGCAGATTATTAGTGATATTAAGAAGGTAGTAAATTTGTGATTTGCAACAAAGTTATTGTGGTTATGTAGGAAAATCTTTTTTGGAGATGCATGCTGACATATTTAAGGAAGATATGTGTAAGATAATATCTATAACTTACCTTAAAATGCCTCAGCAACAAAAAAAATGTATAGAGATGAAGCAAATATGGAAAAATGTTAACAATTGTTAAGTCTAGATGATATATTTATGGATGTCTATTCTAATCTTTCCACTGGTCTATATGTTTGACCTTTAGATGAAAAATCATTAAAAGCTTAAAATCTTATTAAAAGTAATATTTTTTAAAAGTCTACTCAGCTGTTCTAACTTATCTTTAATTGCAGTAACTTATACTACAACTAAATATTCATCATCTAGACAGAAAAACAGCTAATCACCATTCTTCCACTGTCACCAGGCTGATTTGGTTGAAAGAAGGAGAAGTACTCTATTCTCTCAAGCTCAGTCAAAAGAAGTGGAAGTTTATTATTAAGCTCAAATTATCTCATGAAGAGTCAAGGACAGGACAAGTCTCAATACTGAGGGACAAGAGGTTAGCTCAAGAGAGTTTAAATAGAGTATTTCTGGAAACAGTGCAGCTCCAGGAACAGATAGTCTTGCCTTCTCTCTGCCAGAGGGCATTCTCCTTCTCCATCAGGTATACTTTCTCTCTCTCTCCATCCTCAATGTTTTGACTTCTCTTTACAATTACAGCCCCTGTCCTGTGGCCCTGATTCTTCTTAACAGGACCTTCCAGCAACAACACCCATATCCAATGGGCAACTATCTTCTGTGTTTCTTCATTTCTATTCACCAGAACAAGAATCTGATTGGCCCAGCTCATCACTGTGCACCCTTTAATTGGTCCAATCAGCTGTGACCATGGAGAATTGCAGAAAGTGATAAAAAAAGAAAAAAACATGGTAGTTGAGGCATGAAGGGCTTTAGTGGGCAAATTTCCCTCTGAGGGGATTCTGGGCAGAGCAGACAACAGTATATCTACAACAATCTCTTCAAAGAGATCATTCTGAGATACTGGAATATTTTTACAAGAATCTAAAGAAAAAATTCCTGGATTTCTATGTCTATGCACAGGACCATTGTGTTCCATGAGATCATTGTTCACCTAATTAGTATAAAGCAGCAATGTCTCAGAACATGGAGCTTAGTTGTGTTTCTGCTCTGAACTGAACACATACCTAAAAATAGATGAAGCAAGTTATCAGTCCTCTGCCTCTGTTTGAGCAACACAAATCAATCATGGACTTTCACTGGGATCTAATATTACCTTTTCTTTATTTAGACAGTAAATATATATTGAGTGAATGTCTAGCATGTGTATCACACTTTGTTAGGGGAGACACAGGGGCATACAAAGTAGAAGAAGTCAAAGCCTCTGCAGATAAGCACATTTAGTATCACTGAGTGAGATGATATATACACTCTAGAAATCATAAATAACAAAAGTAATTGCATCATGTGAGAGCTGTCATAGGTCAATGTATGCTAAGTGTAAAGTGAATGCTATGTAGAAAGCCAGAAAACTCAGATAAAAAGCTTTCTGGAAGGAGGTTGGCCTTGGAGGATGGTAAGTAATTCCAAGGAACACACTTCAAGGTACAGAGAACAGTAAGACAAAAAATAATAAATATGTCAGGCAAGGCTGAAAACAGATAACAGATAAATCTGATTAAAGAAGAGTATTTTATTAAAGTCAAGTGGGAGGTCATTTCGAAAAGGTAGATTAAGACCAGGTTGTGGAGGAAGGGCCTTGAATACTAGGATAATGAAATTCATCTTCTGAGTGAAGCTCTGGAGTCAGGAAGGGACAGAATGAGATCAGTGTTTTAGGAAGTGCTGGTGTCAGGGGTGGGTTGAGAGGCTAGAGAGCTTTGCAATTTACAAAACATCTTCACATATGAGTCATCTAATTCTCTCCTGGCAAATGGTTTCTTATGAAGCTTTTAGAAGCTGGTGCTGAGCAACATTCAGAAGTCTACACAGACTAGAGTTACAGCAATTAAAGAGAGTAAGTCACTGGCGCCAGAATGGTCAGACAGATCAATGAAGTAGAATGGAACATCTGGAAACAGACCCAAATATTTACATTTTTACATATATATATATGTATATATATATATACTTAATATTTTAACACTGTGGCATTTTAAATCAGTAAGGAAAAAAGAATAATACATGATTTTAAGATCTTTGACTAACTACTTAAGGAAAAAATATAGGTGAGATGCCTGCCTTACAATTTACATTAAAAAAAATTTTTTGAATGTATAAAACAATAGATCTCAAATTTTGGTATACATTAATGATCTGGAGAATTTGTATAAAGAGAAACTTCCAGGAATTCCAATCCAGTAGTTCTTATGTGGGATTCTAGAAACAGGTTTATAGGCTATACTGTGCTGAACACTTGCTTAAAGATTTAAATATAAAAGATAAAACTATGAAAGCATTAAAAAAAGATTAAAAATTTAGATGATTTTTAGGAGGGAAACCATGACACCAAAAGCAAATAAATAAAAATTTTACTCCAAAAAAAGTGAATACTCTTTTTATCATATAAACACAAATTTCCTCATTCCTTCATTGAATACAGCTAAAAACTCTGAACAACATTGATATATATATTAGGAGCAATATGGGAGACCAGAAGGATCACTCAGCTGAGCTCTTCTGAACCCAGGCATACATGGCATGGGGACCTTACCCAGAGTCATAGCTCAGGGAGCATAGGAAGGATGTGGTGAACTTGACACAGCATGTGTTCCCAAATGATGGAAATCTGACTCAGTAGGCAATTGCAAGCTGGCAGGATCAGTCAAACCCCCCACGGAGGTCCAGTATAGAAGGAATCCTTTCCAGAGTTTTTGGTTTGAGAGCAAGTTGCCTGTTAAGTGGAAAGCTTCGAAGAGTGGGTGGACTCGAGCAGCATACGGCAACCAGATTTGAATACCTGTTTGAGTGGATTTGTCATTACTTTGGTGGCTGGTCAGACAGCCATAATGGAAAGACCTGGGAAGAGTGCCAGGGGGCTGCCATTGTGGGAAGGTTGTAAGAAGGACTTAGCAGGGCCCTGAAGTACAGTCAACTTATTTCCACTTGACAAGATCAGAACTCTACTCTTGAGACAAGCTGAGGAACACCCACACCCTATGGGAGCTGGTTTTGGGGGTACTGTGAGACCTGCCCCTGAAGGATTCTAGGGAGCTTTAAGATTCTAACTCAGTGGGGTCTGAATGCTCAGGAAATAATCAAGCAATCACCAAGGGCAACTAAGTCAGGAATAAGAACCACAGAAGTTGTTGGCTGTGTTCTCCGTCTCCTAATAAAAACTACAGCACCACCTGGTGTCGGGGCAACATATTACAACATATATGTTCATAGATATATATAGATATATTTATACACACACACACACACACATATATGTACTTTTTTTACTGTTTTCTTTTTTTACTTTACTTTTCCTCTGCTTTTCTATGTTGCTGAGGTTGCTGCAGTTCTTAGCTATTTGAGATTTTTTTGTTGTGTTGTGTCGTGTTGTGTTGTGTTGTGTTTTTGTAAATTTGGTTGGTTCTATTCTTAACTTCCATTTTTACTTTCATCAGAAGCAAGGACTCTTGTAATTTTGGTCATGTTATTTTAGTCTCATTTATTCTCTCTACTTCATTCCTCTTGTTTCTCTCTTCTAATAGAGACTCTTCTCCTTTCTTCATCTTTCCCACATAAATTGGTCAGGCAACAGACAAAATATCACCTTCTCTTTTTGGTCTTTCTTCTTTCTTTCCTTTTCCCTCTCTCTCTTTTATTTGATACAAGTGTGTTTTTAATTTTCTTTATCTATTCTTCTTTTATCACTTTTTTCTTCCCATTTTCATCTTTTCTTTTTTTTTGCTGAATGCTGAGGGGCATGACTGTAGTCTGAGGGGGAGGTCACAGAGTAGTTTGGCACAAGGAGGCCAAGTGATCCTGTCTAGGAACCCCTTCTACTTTTAGCCCTGGGAAGACAGTATTGGCAAGTCCACACTGTAGAATTTTTCGATGTGTTTTTCATTTTTATTTTTTTCTTGCTTTTTGAATTTGCTCTTTTCTTTCTCTTCCTATTTTTGGCAGAGGAAGAGTTTGGCTTTTCTCAGGCTATTATGGAGCTCCTGACTTCAAGGAACCCACCCAGCCCAGACCCTCAAAATCCTTGAATTACAGGCATGGCTTTAACACCATGCCAATTAATACCATTTCTTCTACCATTCTCATTCTCTCTTCCTGGCCTCATTCTCTCCTGTGATTTAATTCTTTTCTTTTATCCCCCTTCCCATTTTCTCTTTTCCTTTTCTCTTTCCTTCTTTTTTCTTCTTTCTTTTCCTCTTATTTCTTCCTGCTTGCACTTTAACCTTCTCTTCCTTTTGACCTAAGCTCTGAGACAAGGTAATTTGAAGCAAAATAGGAAGCAAGATGGAAAAAGAAGGACAAAGAGGTGAACAAGAAGAAAAAACATATGAGGAGGGACCAACAGAAAAATTCAGGCAATGCAAAAAGCCAAACCAGAGGAACTCCCCCAAGGGACCATGAGGCAGCTACTGCAGAAGATTCCACCTATACAAAATTAATGGATTTGACAGAAAAGGAATTTAAAATATGGATGATACAGACAATAAAAGGAATGGATGAGAAAATGAAAAGACAGAATCAAAAGTCAGATGAGAGATATGTAGAATACAGAAAGGAAATGGCATAACTTAAGGAAATGTAGGAGACAATCAGGAAATATAAAGATGTAGTAGAAAGTATCAAAAATAGGTTAGATCATGGAGAAGAAAGAATCTCAGAGCTAGAGGATAAAGTTTTTGGCTTAACCCAGGTAGTCAAAGAGGCAAAAAACAAGAGAGAAAAATCAGACCAGTTGTTTAGAGAATTACAAGACTCCATGAAGCATTCAAACATACAAATAAAAGAGATCCCTGAAGGGAAAGAAGATTGTCCCAAAGGAATGGAAGCCCTACTGGAGATTATCATAAATGAAAACTTAACAAGTTTTACTGAAGATCCCAACACACTCCTTTCAGATGGATACCAAACCCCAGGTCATCTCAACTCAATCAAAGCCTCTCCAAGGTACATTGTAATTAACCTGTCTAACATCAACATGAAAGAAAAAATTCTGCAAGCAGCCAGGAGTAGGCTCCAATTGACCTACTGAGGCACAGCTATTAGGATGACGGAAGAGTTGTCAACTGAAACTTTCTAAGCCAGAAGAGCATGGTCATCCACCTTTAACATTCTTAAACAAAATAATTTTGAGTCCAGAATTCTGTATCCTGCTAAACCAAGCTTCAAAATTGATGGAGGTCAAATCTTTTGCAGATGTACAAACACTAAGGAAATTCACCACAACAAGACCAGCTCTACAGGAAATACTTAGACCTACTCTCAACACTGAACATCACAATGGTTCACCACCAAAGTAAACATCCAAAAGCTAAAGATCAAAACGTAGCTTCCACAATGGCACAAAGGATAAACTACTCAACAGACTTTCACAAAATAAGATGGGTAAGAACTCCACCACACTTGTCAATTCTTTCAGTAAATGTCAACGGATTGAATTCACCACTGAACAGGCATAGGCTGGCTGATTGGATAAAAAAAGCATAAGCCTCCCATATGCTGTCTCCAGGAGACACACCTAGACTTGAAGGACAAATCGAGACTCAGGATTAAGGGATGGAAAACAGTATTTCAAGCAAATGGAAATCAGAAGAAAGAAGGGGTTGCAATCTTATTTTCAGATACAAGCAGAGTTAAATTAACTAAAGTTAAGAAAGACAAGATGGACACTTTATATTGGTCAAAGGAACAATACAGCAAGAAGGCATTTCAATTTTAAATATTTATGCACCCAACTTAAATGCTCCCAGATTTATGAAACAGACCTTCATGGGTCTGAGTAATATAATATTCCATAACACCACAATACTGGGGACTTTAACACCTCTCTGAGAGAACTGTACAGATCCTTCAAACAGAAACTAAACAAAGATAAAAAGGACATAAACATGACCTAGAACAACTGGGATTAATAGACATATACCAAACAAACCATCCCAAAGCTAAAGAATATACATTTTTCTCATTGGCTCATGGCACATACTCCAAAATCAACCACATCCTAGGATACAAATGAAACCTCAGAAAAATTAAATGAAGAGAAATTATACCATGTATCTTCTCAGACCACAAAGCTGAGAAGGTAGATAAAGACAAGAAAAGGAATAGATAAGGTATAACTCAACTCCAACAAAAACATTCATCCCCACACAAAGACTTGGAAATTAAACAACCTTTTGCTGAATGATAGTTGGGTTCAGGAAGAGATAAAAGAAAAAATCATTAAATTTCTCAAACATAACAACAACTAAGCCACAAGTTACCAAAACCTGTGGGATACAGCAAAAGAAGTCTTAAGAGGGAAATTTATCACATCAGATGCCTACGTTTGAAAAACAGAAAGTAAGCACATCAACAAACTCATGAACCATCTTATGGAATTGAAAAAAGAAGAACAAGTTAATCCCAAACTGAGCACAAGAAAAGAAATAACCAAAATTAAATTAGGGATTAATGAAATTGAAAACAAAAGAATTATTCAGAAAACTGATAAAACAAAAAGTTGGTTTTTCAAAAAAATAAATGAAATCAATAAACCTTTGGCCAGACTAACTAAAAACAGAAAAGTAAAATCTCTAATAACCTCAATAAGAAAGGATAAAGGGAAAATAACAACAGATGCCATAGAGATACAAGAGATCATCTCTGAGGACTACAAGATACTCTATGCCCAGAAAATTGACATTGTGGAGGAAATGGAAAAATACCTGAAATCCCACCCTCTCTCTAGATTTAACCAAGAAGAAATAGCTCTCTTTTTTTTCCTTTCCCTCACCCTCTCCCTTCTTCTCTCTCTGTCTGCTCTCCCTTTCCCCAGACCCCTCACTGTGCCATTAAAGATTATAATTGTCCTCATATCAAAGTTGAATACATAGGATTCATGCTTCTCCATTCCTGTGATGCTTCACTAAGAATAATGTGTTCCACCTCCATCCAGGTTAATACAAATGCTGCAAAATCTCCATTTTTTTAATGGCTGAATAGTATTCCATGGTATACATATACCACAGCTTGCCAATGCATTCCTGGGTTGAGGGGCATTTAGGCTGTTTCCACATTTTAGCGATTGTAAATTGAGCTGCAATAAACAGGCTAGTACAAGTGTCTTTATAATAAAAGGTTTTTTTCCTTCTGGATAGATGCCCAGTAATAGGATTACAGTATCAAATGGGAGGTCTAGGTTGAGTTCTTTGAGGTTCCTCCATACTTCCTTCCAAAAAGGTTGTATTAGTTTGCAATCCCACCAGCAGTGTAAAAGTGCTCCTTTCTCTCCACATCTGCATCAGCATCTGCAGTTTTGAGATTTTGTGATGTGAGCCATTCTTGCTGGGGTTAGATAATATCTCAGGGTGATTTTAATTTGCATTTCTCTAATAGTTAGGGATGATGAGCATTTCTTCATGTGTTTGTTAATCATTCATCTGTCCTCTTTAGAGAAGGTTCTGTTCATCTCTCTTCCCCATTGATGTATGGGATTGTTGGTTTTTTTCATGTGGATTAATTTAAGTTCTCTATAGATCCTAGTTATCAAGCCTTTGTCTGATTCAAAATATACAAATATCCTTTCCCATTGGGTAGGTTGTCTATTTGCTTTGGCTGTTGTCTCCTTAGCTGTACAGAAGCCTTTCAGTTTAATTAAATCCCATTTGTTTATTTTTGTTATTGTTGCTATTGCCATGGCAGTCTTTTTCATAAAGTCTTTCACCAGACCGATATCTTCCAGTGATTTTCCTATGCTTTCTTTGAGAACTTTTTTTTTTTTCTTGAGACAGAGTCTCACTTTGTCACCCTTAATAGAGTGCCTTGGCATCACAACTCAAAGCAACCTCCAGCTCTTGGACTTAGGTGATTCTCTGGTCTCAGCCTCCTAAGGAGCTGGTACTACAGGTGCCTGCCACAATGCCCAGCTATTTTTTTGTTGCAGTTTGGCTGAGGCCATCAACCTCAGTATATGAGCCAGTGCCCTACTCACTGAGCCACAGGCACCACCCTTCTTCGAGGATTGTTATTGTTTTATGCCTTAAATTTAAGTCCTTTATCCATCTTGAATCAATTTTTGTAAATGAAGAAAGGTGTGGGTCCAGTTTCAGTCTTTTACATGTGGATATCCACTTCTCCTAGCACCATTTATTGAATAGGGAGTCTTTCCCCCAGTGCATGTTCTTGTTTGGTTGATCAAAGATTAGGTGGTTGCAAGTTGTTGGTTTCATTTCCTGGTTTTCTATTCGATTCCAAATGTCTATGTCTCTATTTTTGTGCCAGTACCATGCTGTCTTGACTACTGTGACTTTGTAGTACAGCCTAAAATCTGGTATCATGATACCCCCTAGCTTTGTTTTTGTTACTAAGAACTGCCTTAGCTATACAGGGTTTTATCTGGTTCCATACAAAATGCAGAATCATTTTTTCCAAGTCTTGAAAATAGGATATTGGTATTTTAATAAGGATGGTGTTGAATTGGTAGATTGCTTTGGGAAGTATAGACATTTTAACAATGTTGATTCTTCCCATCCATGAGCATAGTATGTTCTTCCATTTGTTAAAGTCCTCTGCTATTTCCTTTCTTAGGGTTTCATAATTTTCTTTATAGACGTCCTTCACCTCTTTTGTTAGGTATATTCCTAAGTATTTCATTTTCTTTGGGGCTATGGTGAAGGGAGTTGTGTCCTTAATTAGCCTCTCATCTTGGCTGTTGTTGGCATATACAAAGGCAACTGACTTGTGGACACTGATTTTATACCCTGAAACATTACTGTATTTTTTGATGACTTCCAGGAGTCTTGTGTTTGAGTCTTTGGGGTTCTCTAAGTATATGATCATATAGTTAGCAAAAAGGGAGAGTCGATCTTCTCTGCTCCCATTTCGATTCCCTTTATTTACTTGTCTTGCCTAATTGTATTGGCTAGAACTTCCAGCACTAAGTTGAATAGTAATGGTGACAGAGGACAATCTTGTCTGGTTCCAGTTCTAAGTGGGAAAGCTTTTGGTTTAACTCCATTTAGTAAAATATT
>CAUYRH010103246.1:0-45443 GCA_963574655.1 Perodicticus potto | reverse complement strand
ACCAGTTCAATGAAAATATTTCAAATTGTGTATAAAACCAGCACATTGTACCCCCTTGATTGCATTAATGTACACAGCTATGACTTAATACAAAAAATAGGAGTAAATTATATCTATGGGGAACCTGTGCTATTTACTTGAAGTTTCTACTGAGTGAGAAAATATCTTTCTTCAATTCCATATCCCTTGAAAATAGTTGTTTTAATTAAGTGGAGGGAAAAATCTTAACATAAACTTTAAGAAATAGCTTTTTAGTTTTATTATTTTTTAAGGAAATCAACAGTATACAAAGTTGTTTGGTGCAATCAACCATTACCCGATTCTTTATTATTCCAGAAAACAGATTTGATAGTTAATCCCATTAATTTGAATGTATTTTTTTTCTAAGGCCCATTATGTGATACTCTGTTTCAAAGCTTTGAGAGAGAGATAGTATTTAATCATAAGCAAAATGATACTTGCATAATTTCACATGGAAATAAACACTTAGATAAACTTACAAATGTTCAAAAAAGTAAAATCTGTGAGAGTCTGACAAAATTGTCTGTAGTGAAGTGGGAGCTTCAGGAGGAAAGACCACCTGCTGTCAACTTAGAAAAATCCCACTAAACAATTGACATTTCCATGGGAAGAGAACAACATTCCTTGTAAGAAGTGAGGGAAAAGAAATGATATCGTGCTAACAATAGCTAACATAACTCTTTATCAAACACGCTGTCACCAGTCACAGACGTGTTTTGGGAAATACTTCATAGTTTCTTCCAATGTAGATTTATAAAGCATGACAATTAAGCTCACCAAATCTCCAGCAGCTTCCTCTGGTAAAAGAGGTCATTCTCCCACATGGCAAACCAATTGAGCCCTGTCCTGCGTCCTTAACCACCAGTCCCCATATATATCCAATGATGAGCCTTCAGATGTCTTTTAATTTGTCCTACTACTCAGAGACTTGTTATTAGATGGTCTCACATATTCTGCTCTTTCTCTTAAGTCTAATGGTTTTTAACCATTAATGTCAGGAACTTTCCTGAAATGTTTACCACGATCTCTAGTAAAGAAATGAAAGTAAATCATTTCTTTACTTTCAGACATTGACAAGATAAAAACAAAATGTTAGCACAACCGCCCTGAATTCTTCACCTTCATCTGTTACTTACCTGCCCTTACTTCCAGTCTCCATGGGGTGCTCATGTCCATCTTTCCTTAAATCTTTGTCATCACCATTGGTCTCCTCCAAACTGATAGTAATCACATTTTAGAAATGATTGCAATTTTTATTGTATATTGCTCCAAAGTACCGTAAAAAAGTAAGTTGCCTATGTCATCAGCCCCTTAAAGGTACAATTCACCCATTACCAAGATATGCACTTAGTGTGGGGAAGCCAGAAATGTTTCATCCAAATACCCTCATAAGAAATGCACGTTTTGTAACCACCCAGCAATTTTTTTTAGACTAAGTATAATTGCACAGCTAATTGCAATTAAATGCCCAAGATTTCCCAAGGCTTAGCCATTTGAATGTGAATTTAGAGAGAAAATGACTCCTGAGTCTGTGGAACCAAGAACATGTGTGCGTACTTATGTAATCTATGTGTGTATGTGTGTGTATTTGTGTACAGCGAAGAGCGCGCCTAAGTCTTGTCCAGAGCCAAATAATTCTAACCAAACACTATTTTGATGAGTTAAGTGTAAATGAATCAGAGACATACGGATTAAATTTTCCTTAATGCATGTGGATTTAAAAATTAAGGGGAAAATTGCTTGGCAAAGTTCTTTTTGGCTTTTACCAAAGCCCTAAGCTTTGGAAACATAGTTGGAGACGGTTGGTGATCCAACTGAGTCAAACGTGGCGGACTTTCCCACTCTGCATTTGTTCACAAACATGACATCAGAGAAGTTCATGGAGATATTTCTATTGGAGATAACGCCTGCTCTTAAACAAGACTTTGTGAGAAAATCCCTTGTTTATGGGTGAACTTGCTGGGCATTTGTGTTTATGGCACATAATTAATTCATGAGTCTTCTGAAGAATTATCACTCTTCCTTAGCCCTCAGGAGAGAAAGGGTGTCCTCTTTTGCCTGTGAACTAGTGTCTGTCTGTCTCTACATCGTCAATATGTTTCCGAAGGGCTCTCAATAGAAAGTATCTTCTCCTAATTTTCCCCAGATGTTGGTCTTAGTAGGGATGATTTTTCTGACTGAATGTCTCCCAAATCCTGCTGGGTCATTCTGCACACGGTCATGGTTAACATAAGCATATGACACATCCCAGATGTGGAAGTAATCAAAGTGATCTGCAGATCTAAGGCGATGCACTGGGGAACAAATGAGGGATATCGTGGGGTCAGAGCAATTAATGAGGGTGACACTGGAGGGTTTGGGGGTCGTAAGGTAGGGGAGAGAGTGAGCGGGGGATGGCAGTGAAAAACAGGAATCCCTCGTATTGTAGAGTTACCACTTCTGTCTCAGGAAACAGGGATAGGTAAAAGGGAGGAATACAAAAAGCCTTTGGAAATTATGATTGCTAGGTGGATAGACAGTCCTCTCTTTTATGGGTATTCTGAAGGCAAAAGATGACGTAAAGGACAGATGGTTTTCTGTCCCTTATCCATGACATAGCGCGGGATGTGATTGTTTGATTGAAACCCACTAGACCACTGTGTCAGAGAGAGAACAGAAGTGGAGAGTTAGTAACTACAAAATCAGTCTTGTCCATGGTGTGGAGAAACCAAACAGGACCGTCTGGGTGGTGTGGGAAGGTGGAAAGTCTATTTGCAATGGGAAAACTTGGAATGCAAATAACATAGTGAGACATAGGGAACAACTCTTCCTGTTTTATTTATTTATTTTTTTTGACTGGTAAAATTATGGTACCTCAGATGTTTGTGTTAAATGAAAAGAAGTTTTATTGCATCATTTTTATTTTTATTTATTTATTTTTAGAGACAGACTCTCACTTTATCACCCTCAGTAGAGTGCTGTGGTATCACAGCTCACAGCAACCTCCAACTCCTGGGCTTAGACGATTCTCTTGCCTCAGCCTCCCCAGTAGTTGGGACTACAGGCCCCCGTCACAATGCCTGGCTATAGTTTTATTTCAAATATTTTCTTGCCAAAAAAGTGCCAGAATGTTGAGAAATAAAGTTGCCCATAAGTATTTTATTTGACTTTAGTCTTCATAAAGAAATAAGTTATATTCTTTTATTACAGAAGTAGTATACAATGTCACACGTTCATTCAGTAGAAATAATCCAGAGAGTTCTGAAAGCTGGCTAATTATACAAAATATGCCCAAATCCCAGTGATTATTTTTCTTTGTTTTCTTTTGCAGTTTTTAGCTGGGGCTGGGCTTGAACCCGCCACCTCCAGCATATGGGGCCGGAACCCTACTCCATTGAACCACAGGCGCTGCCCCTGGTTATTTTTCTTTATAACTGCTATAAATGAAGAAAATAGAATATTTAATAAGAAAAGGAGATGCAATACACAATAGTACAAAAATCATAAAATTCTGGTGAATAAATTCAAGAAAAAAATATATTTAAATTTTAGATGTAAATGTATTTCTTAAATACCAATTTAAAATAAAATATATTTATTAAATATATTTCCTAAAGGATGACATTAAAAAATGAAAAGGCATACTATGGACTAGATGGGATGAATTAGGACTAGAAATATCTTCCCTGATCAATCTATACATGAATACAATAACTATAAAATTCTGAGAGGCTTATTGAACTTAATTTCCCTCAGACTCTTGAATAATAAACGATGAAGACAATGAAGGCAACTTACAAAAAGGTAGATTGATGTGTATAAAAGATGTAAATAAGGCCAGGATTATCAAAACAGTGTTTAACATTGTACTGACACAGATATAGACAGAAATTAATGGAGCAGCATGGGATAGTTCAAAAACAGACCCATGGATGTTTGATCTCATGTTAAATGATAAAGAAGAAATCTTAGTTGATTCTAGGATGCTATGGCAAAAAAGCTGATACTGGTAATATTTAAACAAGAGAAATTTATTTTCTCAGAATCTGGGGGGGCTGGGAAGTCCTAAATCCAGGCTCCGCTACATTCTGTACGTGCAAAGTGAGGGCCCCTCCCCCACAGACGGTGCTTTCTGTTTCCTCAGATGGCAGAAGGGGGAAACCAGATCCCGCCATCCCTTTTCTAGGGCACTAATCCCATTCATCTCGGGGGATTAGGATTTCAACATAGGAATTTTGGAGAGACACAAACATTCAGACCATAGCAGATGGTATTTCTTTGCAGTGGAAAAATGAGGGATTGCACAGTAATTAGTTGTGTAACTACTGGCTATCAGGAAGAAGGAAAGAAAGAAACAAAAGAGATGGAGAAAAGGAGGAAAAGAAGCAGAGAAAGAAGGAAGGAAGGAGAAACAAGAAGAAGGAAGAAAAAGTAGACGCCTTTAAGACCCACCACAAAGTAAACTGAGGATGCATTAACATTTTTAGTATAAAAATGAAAACTAAAGAGCATTTTAGGAAAAATAAGAGTATTTTCTTTAATAGTTGAGGGCTAAAAATTTTTTTAACGTGAATCAATGAAGGAAAAGACATGCATTTGCCTAAATAAAAATTTTAATCTTCCTATATAGGAAAAAAAATCACAAACAAATATTTGCTGCAAAAACAGCAGCTGATGAGTTTTATTGCCATTTCTCCCCTTGAACTCTACAATTACCTTACACTGAGCCTCTTTCTTTTCATCAAATGTTCCACACTCTGTCACTCCTATTGTCTACATAGCTGTCCTCCGTTCTAACAGAAAGAGAGCTTGGCTGCATTCCAATAAAATTTTTTTTACAAAAAATAAAGCCTTACTGAGGGCCACAATTTGCATAGTCCCTATCCCTTCAAAACTCATTTTCCTTTCTAAGGAAAGAATTTTATAGACACACAAAAGGATTTCTTTACAAAAACATACATTGTCACTATGCTGAAAATGTCCAGTGTTCAATAATAGAGATTTTTTTTTTTAGCGCACTTCCACAAAATAAAATATTGGACTGTCACTTAAAATGATGTTCTAGCAGAGGGCTCAAATCTGGCACCCTGCCTATTTTTATAAAGAAAGTTTTATTGGAAGGCGGCCAATCTCACTCATTTGCATATTATCTGTGGTTGTTTTCTGCAAATAGCAAAATTAAGTAGTTATGACAGACCTTGTGGCCCCCCCAAACCAAAAATATTTATTATGTGTGCTTTTATGGAAAACATCGCTGTCCACGATAAAGTACAATATTTGTTATCTGGGGAAGTGTTTATAATTTATTATTACATGGGTTAAGGCAGAAAACAAACTAGAAAAAAGCATAATGTATGTCTATTTGTGGTTTTTTTTTTTTTTTTGAGACAGAGTCTAACTTTGTCACCCTCTGTAGAGTGCTGTGGTGACATGGCACCCTCACTCAGCACCCTCACTCAGACTCCTGGGCTAAAGCGATTCCCTTGGTCTCAGCCTCCCCAGTAGCTGGGACTACAGGCACCCACCCCAATGCCCGGCTATTTTTTCATTGCAGCTGTCCTTGTTGTTTAGTAGGCCCAGGCCAGGCTCGAACCTGCAAGCCTCAGTGTATGTGGCAGACACCGTACTCACTGAACTACAGGTGCTGAGCCAATGTATGTAGATTTAAATATATATTAAATGTATACATCATAATTAACTTTTATCTAAGTATAAACAACTTGTTAATAAAAATAAACTTTGTACCTAAAAAATTTATTTAAATAAACTTTCATTTAAATAATCTGAAATAGATGCACTTATTATGCCAGAGACCCATCAGTAAAATGCTATTTTGAGGTGTTGAGATTATACAGTGTCTTTTTCTGTTTGCTCTTCCATTTTACACGAACATTTCAACCATAAGAAAAGATGGAGATTTTACATCTTTTGTGTTCACCTGGATGGAGCTAAAACACATTGTTCTTAGTAAATTATCACAAAATGGGAGAAAAAAGTATCCAATGTGCTCAGTACTAATATGAAACCAATATATAAACAACTACAAACCCACAGGAAAGAAAAATACAAGTATAGTCTAGCGAGAGGGAGGGGAGAGAAGAGTGGAGGAGAAGGAGGCGTATGAGGCTAATTGGCGGGATCTCACCTAATGTGCACAATGTGAGGGTGTCAGCACGCCCCCTGGTGGGCAGGATCTCACCTAATATGCACAATGTGAGGGTGTCAGCACGCCCCCTGGTGGGCAGGATCTCACCTAATGTGCACAATGTGAGGGTGTCAGCAGGCCCCCTGGTGGGCAGGATCTCATCTAATGTGCACAATGTGAGGGTGTCAGCACGCCCCCTGGTGGGCAGGATCTCATCTAATGTGCACAATGTGAGGGTGTCAGCAGGCCCCCTGGTGGGCAGGATCTCACCTAATGTGCACAATGTGAGGGTGTCAGCACGCCCCCTGGGGGAAGGGCTCAACTACAACTTGAACTTTACCTTAGAAATGAAAACATTGTAATCTAAAAATTTGTACCCTATGTCAATCTCGAAAAAATATTACAAAAGAAAAAAAAATTGTAGTGGATGTACAGTACCTAATTATTTTCAAAAGCAGTTAAATATATTCATAAATGTTACTAAAAAATAAACTACTTGTGTTACATGAGACGCAAGCTCATGATTATAAGTTACTGCAAGGAACATTTTTATTTTGGAGTTATTGGAACCAAAACCCAATTTTCAGGATGTCTGCAAACCTCCCTCCACCTCCCTCTGGCACTTACACTCTGTCCCCAGGGGACAACTATAGGAGTTGGTGATGAACATCAGTCTTTTCAGGTGATCTCAGAGGGTGCAGCAAATTTCCTCTTTTCTCTCAGTTTAATTTGTGTTCCATCCTTCACCTCAAGGACAAAATAGTTTTTCCTCAGATGTGTGGGCTCTGTGCTTACTTACCCTTGAGAAGGCAAATTGCCATAGTGGTTCTGAGGGTTAATTTGGCAATATAAATCAAAAAGCTATTTCATAGAGTTGATGGCAGAGATGATCGGAAGACTACATTGAGTTGCCGTGGTAACAAGCAGGAGCACAGATCGTATGGACCTCATCTTCCAAACTCCACAATCAATTAGTTTTATTTTGGGACCATGACGTGGATGTCTACTCATCATGACTAGCTGGGGGAAAAGCTAATTGTATTCTCATTCACCACCAAGATCTCAAAACTGATGCAGCGCTGGCATCTAGCTTTCTACTATTACACAGTAGAAAGTAATTTACCTTTTGAAATGTATTAATGTTTTATATTTGCATAAAAATCTTATGTCTCAGAGCAGTGTGCATTTCTGAAACTCTTTTTTGGACATGCCACGGTGCATTTGGCATCCATTTAATTACATGCAGAGACAGCAAAGAATAATAATAATGATGATAATACTTGCCAGTTCACACAGCAAAGTGTGGGAAGATCAGGAAAGACCATAGTGTTTTCTTCTCCTGAGAAATACAGAATGACATTCTCACTAGAGTCAAGGGGGAGGGAAGCCCTGCAGTTTCTGAAGCTTTCCAGTGATTTCCCCGGTAATGCCATCTATCTCTGGCTGGAGGGGAGAATTCCAGGGAAGGTGACATCAACTTGAAGAATCTCAGAGCTGGACAGGACACTGCCACGTGGTCTTATCTGGTATTTTATAGAAGGAAAAACTGACACCCAGGGAGGTGACATAAACAGCTGACACTACCCAATGACCTGAGGACAAGTGAGCTCCTGACACAGGTCTCTATATTTTTACATTTATTGGCTCTTAAACTGGCCACCTCCTCTCCTCTCTGACTCACCCCTGGGCTGTGCTACTGCCAGCGAAACCACAGTGTGACAGGGTGCCACCCTGGCAGCCTCTCTTCTATTTAATTCTCCCTGAGACGTGATGAGGTACAGTTATTTCCTCTTTCACAAATGAAGAAAGTAAGCCTTACAGAGGGGAAGTGACGGGGATACAATCTAGAAGCCAATTCTTGTATTTAACATTGAAGTCTACAATCCCAACTATTCCGGTTGACTGTGAGTAATTCTATTCAGGCCTCCTCCCCACTTGCCTGTAGTTTACGCACTGGGTTATCTAGAATGAGATTTTTTTTTTAAGGTACACATTAAAAATAAACACACCTCCATGTAAACACACCCCCATGCTTTGGAAGTGAAAATGAGTCTTTGATCCCCTTTCTTCCTGCATTGTAGGACACATGGTGAAATTTCCCTCCATACCTAGGGAGAAGATAAGCCTAGTTGATGTATTTGCTGTTCAGATTCTCCAAACTCCTTTTCACGGAGGTTTTCCGCAGGCCATGGAATTTAAATGCATTATCTCTAATCTGCACAGCGACTGGAAAGCGAGAGATGACGTCATTTGCTTCTTTTGTATCCCTTCCCCCACCTCATAGTGCCTAATAGAGAGGCTCAGTATCACGTGATGGGCTTTACTGAATTGGTACCAGTTTCCCTGGAGATCACTGAGCACTTGCATAACTTCCAAATCCCCCATCCCACCGCTGATCACTGGTTCCAGTGTCTGTGGAAGGGGGAGCCAAAGTCCAGCCAAAACGTGCAAAGTGTCATCTCCAAGCAGCAGGGTGCGAGCTCCACGGGCTCTGAGCTGTTTAGCAAGCGATAGAATCTCTCATCATCCCTCCCCTTGGAGCCAAGATTCTTCCCCTCCAGGGCTGAAATATGTGGCTACTCCTAGTGCCCTGGTCTCCTACCCAGACGCAGCCCTGCTTCTGACAGCCTCCCCCTGGAAATAGACGGGCCTGGAGCCTGCCTGCTGTGCTTGGAATTGACGCGACGCCAGCCCCAAACCAAGATGCAAAGACTTTCATAGCCAGCTTTAGCGAGGGTAGTGAATAGGAGCGTGGGGGAGGAGGAGAGAAAAAGAAGAAAGACAGACTGGTTGAAAGGTGACAAGACATAAATAACTCTGTTTAGAATGGCTTTGGGGAAAACTCTTTCTGTCTGGGCTAACCTTGAACCACAAAGGCAGAGCAGGAGGGTACCTGGCCCCTGTGAAATTAAGGCCTATCCTCTGCTCCTTCTCCCTTCAGTCTTTTTTTCAGGTACTGAGAAGTACAAAACAATAGGCCTGCTTAGCGCTTCTACCAGCCACTGTGTCACAAAAAAACAGGGTGCTGAGGACATTCACAGCCCTAGTCACTTACAAGGACTTTTTCTCTCCCAGCTGGAAGGGTACTTGCTACATTCAGGGAGGCAAGCTCTACAGCTGTGCTTTGGTGTTCGCTGGTGGTAGTTTTGTTTTAATAAAGTATATGATCATCCTGGTCATATCATGCTCTTTCTACCTCCAAAAAAGGATTGAGTATACAACCATCTATGCTGATTTATTAGACATTGCACAAGGTAAATAAAAATAAACATATCCCCATTCAATGGAAGGTAATAATGTGTGTGTGTGTAAATGTAGCTGGTACAGTACCTGGCACCTGTAGTCTGTCAACATCTGTTATGCTATTTAACAACCCCCCCCAAACAAAAAACAAACAAACAAAAACATCTGTTACAGTATCCCTTCCTCCTAGGGAGCTGTCCTTAAGCTAAGACAAGGAACTGACATTGGCACAGCTAAGATTCCCATAAACACTATAAATAGATCACTAAGCAAAATAAATAAGTGCTACTCTTATCTTTCATTAGAAGAAAAGATGCAAGGCTAGCTCATATGGAGACAGGATGAGATTGCAGGAGAGTAAGTAATGACTTATTTTTAATTTGATTTGAGAGTTTTGGTGGGTACGTTTGGAGTCAGAAGCTAGTTGGGAGATGGAGGGGAGAGCTAAGAAAAGCTTGGAAAGGAGACGTGCAGGGTGAAGCATCTTATGGAGAGGTTTACCAGCGAAAGAAGGTGCTGTCCTTCCTTCCATTTTCCAGAAGAATTAACAATCTACTAGGAGAATGGAAAATTAGGATGACTTCAAGATGAAACTGGCACATGCATGAAATAGTATAGATCTCAGATAGATAAACTGATAGGATATGGAGAAGAGCAGTTAGATTAGTTACTAGACTCAATCGTTCTGCATTCAACATAATGCCGCATCTTTTGGTCAAAGTCAAGTTGATGTTGACATAATTATTTGATATCATCCAAATTATTGAGTGATACGTTATAAAATGTAGATCAAATAGATTTTTCTTTGTGAAAATTATCAAAGTTGGCTGTGTGGACATGCTTACCTCTTAACTCAATGTTTGATGTTCTTTTTTTTAATAAAAAAAATTGTATTTACTTAGAAGCATTCCGAATGTCAACAAAACACCTGCAACTATTTTTTTTTGCAATTACAGAGTGGTATGCAGTTAACAGAACTACAATTATTTTGTATAAGCTGCATCAGAGACAACTGAAGGTGAAAAATCTACCATCCCCATATATAACTAATTTGTGCTGTGCACCAACAAGAAACTGCTTTAAATTTCCATGCCAATTTACAACCCCCATACTGGACCAGGCAAGGTTAGTGGCTATTGAAAATAACACCAGGACAGGACTATCTAAAGACACATTCGGCAGTGTGTTAACTATACAAAAAAAGACACTGTACAGTTTAAAAAACAAATCTTACACAGCCTTACATTTCATTTCTTTTCTTTAAAAGGAGTGAATTGTGTACAGGGTGGTTAAATGCTTTATAGACAAGAAAAAAAACTGCATTAGAACCAACTTATTCATCATCATCTTCCTCCTACTCTTCATCCTCTTCATCTCCCTCATCTTCCTCTTATTCCTTCTTTTTCTTGCTTTTTTCAGCCTTGACGACTTCCTTTTTTGCTGCATCAGGCTTTCCTTTAGCTTGGTATGCAGCAATATCCTTTTCACATTTTTCCGTCAGCTTTGCAGCCTTCTTTTTATAAGGCTGCTTGTCATCCGCAGCAGCATTATTCCACATCTTTCCCAGTTTCTTTGCAACATCACCAATGAATATGTTCTTTTTATCCTACAATGGAAACAGTCCCTGGAAAACACCTGTGCCTGCCCTTTGTGGGGAGGGGTCTGAGAATGATGGAGGCAGAATCCTGAGCAAGAAGCAAAGAGCACCATGTGCAGCAGAAAGCTACAGATGGGGGGCCGTGGTGGAGGGGCACAGGACAGCAAGCAAGAGGGAGGGACGGGGCAGCAAGAGAGGGTAGATCCAGGGTATATGATCAGAGGAGCCCCCTTGGAGTTCTTGGAAGGAGGAATCTCTACTCTGAAGTAGAGCTAGTACCAAAATTTGTAATTATATATCAACATTTGTGAATTAGTTTATCCTAGGTCATTGGATATGTAAAGTTCATCTTCTCCTCAATATTTCATGATGCAAAGTTGCACTCCCTTTTCACCAGATTTGTTTTAATAAGGCTTATTTTACAGAATTATAGGAAAAGAACAATGAGAATAATTGGTTCAGCATTCTTTGATGTTGCTCTGCAAAGCTTGAGAATCAAGGAACGTAAGAGCTTTGGAGAGCTCCACTGAATTACACTCAATCAACCAATTTACATTTAGAATGTATAGTATGGAATTGGAGGGGGAACTATTTTGAAATCAATAGGGCTCTCAAAACCTGATTAGGTTCATCAACACATAAGTATACAATGACAGGGAGAGAGGAAAAAGTACTGATGTTGACTAATATATATGAACGAGCAATAAATAACAATTCCAAAAGAAGGAAGAAGATAGAAAGCTCTCTTTCTCTTCTGGGTGAGGCAGAGCCCAATTGAACCTTACAGAATTCCTGGCTCAGGGAAAGACGCGCACAAGTGTGTGCAGGCAGGTCCAACCCAGACAAATGGAAGGGCACTGGTGCCGGGACAGGAAGACATGAAGATGTCCAACCGCATAGGAAGTAGAGAAAATGATCTTGACATCCAGGCTTGGTGCAATTCAAAGTAGGTCGCCCTGGTTCTGTGTTGATGAATCAAAGTAAGAATGGAAGTGAATGGAAATGAAGAAAGGCTGGCGACGAGAATCCAGAGTGGAATGAAGAGGCAATAATTTAGTCATGGAATGATAGGATCCTGACCCCCACACTGATATGTTAAGAAGTGCTTCAGTGGCTGACGATAACAGCTCGTAGACTGGATTTACTTTATGAAATGGAAATTCTAAAAGCATCCAAATATTTCTTTTAAACCTGGGATTTTGCAGTGCGTGCACTTTAATCATGCAAAACATTTGATTGGTTGGCTGAGCTGAAGGACTGTTATTGTTATTTTTTGCGTCCAGTCATTTATTTTAAAACTGTGAGTTGAGTTTCTGTGTTATGTTGCCTCTGGTTGAGTGGGAAAGAATGTGCTATTTAACTTTCCCCAGGAGGAAGGGTGAAGTGGGAGACAGAGGGGAGACTGATAGTTGTTTATTTTAAATTCTGAAATGTAGAAAACTAAGACTGGTGCCTTCAGAATCAGTGTTTTTAGTAAAAGCCTGTCTGGAAAGCAATGGAATGGAAATTTTGGCTTCTAAAAATTATCTGTCTCTTGTTCATTTTATTCAAGACGCCATCAAGTCATTTCTTTTGTGTCCGTTCTGAGGATAGAAAGACTTCCAAAGAAGAATAATATACCTTCTCCCAGATAACTTCTTCCTCCTGGAAATTGTTTGAATTGTTCATTCAGTGGGTTTGGGAATCTTGTGAACACAATTAATTTCAGCCTTGCAGATGGAGAATCAGGTCAGAATCTCATCATTTCATGCTCCACATATGATAATTTAAATGTGTTGTCCATATATGACAACTCGTACAGAGCTGTCCATGCAGACATCAGACTCTCTCAGTCAGGTTTCACCAAAGACTTTCAGTCCACACGACTGGCCTTGCATGAGACTCCTGAATTCACAAAGGAGATGAAATGGGACCTTTGATCAATGAGCCAGAGGGCAGGAGCAGGTACATAGGTATTGCACACCTGGTCTCAGACTGGTTGCTACTTATTTCTAAGTGACCCAGAAGTTTTAGATTTAAGTCCAGAAATTTGTATTTATTTGGTGATTCAGTATTATTATTGTTAAGTAGCTCCAGCCTAGAAAGTTACCCTTGACTTTCCAGAGAATAAGAGGCAAGATTTTTTTTTCTTTGACTATAAGCTTATTTTACTTACTTTTAAGTTCTTCAAGACTTTACTAATCAATATTCAGAGTGCTGAATTCAGAAAGATCTACATTTAGGATCCAACCTCTCATAGTGGCTTTCCTTCTCTTCAACTTGTCTGGTTGTTAAGAAGTCCAGCTACTAACTCGGAACTCCTCTTTTGATGAGTAGTCATAACATCCTTTCTGCTAGAGTCTTTCCCCTCTTTTTCAATGGAATGTCTTCCTACTTGTCTCGCTGCTTTATTGGCTACCTATCTGAAGTGTCTTGTCCTCATTGACAATACATCACACCCTTTATAAATCAATTTGAAGTTGTACCTCTCCAGTAATCCTAGAATGACCATTTTCTCAGCATCCAGATATTCAGTATAGAGCTTAAAGGATGACTTCGTGATTCTCTGGAAAGAAAGTTCGTGCAAGAAGAAACATCTAAGGAGAATGAATGGCTCTTTCAAAGACCAAGAAGAGAGAAATGAGTGGTGTGTTCCTCTTGTGTAATCTGATTGCAGGATGCTTTGAAGGTATTGGCTGATGACAGAAAGGAAAGGTGAGTTCTGGGGATCCTGGGAAAGATCTTTCAGGCTGTGCTAAATTTTCCATTCCATGGCAGTGAGAGGGCCAGTGATGGCTTCCACCAGATATTCAGGTATTTGTTTGTGACTGAAAATTCTGGCATCTGTTGAGATTTATAGGCAATGTAATTAGCTCCTTCATCTAGGTGATAGCAATGGCTCTTGTTTATGCTTCAATTTTCTTCCCCATTCATGTTGAAAGAAGTTTCATTAGATAAACTCTAACCTTACCCAAGTCCCAAAAGACTTGACACTTTGTATGAGTCTGAAAGATCCTCAAGATCCTTCAGGATTTAGGAATGTTTGACACTGTAGCTCAGTGCTTAGGGCGCCAGCCACACACACGGGGGTGGCAGGTTCAAACCTGGCCCCAGCCTGCTAAACAACAATGACAATTACAGCAACAACAACAACAACAAAAATAGCCTGGTGTGGTGAGTGCCTGTAGTCCCAGCTACTTGGGAGGCTGAGGCAAGAGAATCGCTTAAGCCAAGAGTTGGAGGTTGCTGTGAGCTGTGATGCCACAGCACTCTACTGAGGGCAACTGTCTCAAATAAATAAATAAATAAATGAAAAGAAAGAAAGAAAAACAACATAACCCATGCTAACACCAATCTAAATTTAGACAGTAAGAAACCAATAATAGGGAGATGGTATGAGATTTTATTAGGTTAGAAGCTAAATAAAAATGGATATCTTTGGCCAGGCATGGTAGAGTGTGTTGATAATCCCGGCTACTCAGGAGACAGAGGCAGGAGGATCACTTGGGCCCAGGAGTTTGAGGCTACAGTAAGCTATGATCAAAAGCTAGAGCCTGTTTCCAGAAAAAGAAAAGTATAGCTATACTGTCATGATGTGTTGTAGTAATTATGAATTCTATGAGAGGGACATTTTCCTTGTCTCAAAGGTAAGAAGTCTGTGATTCACATAAAAATAAGGGTTTCTGTTTGAGACTGACATACATTGCTCCTGTCCACAGCACTGCCAGGAAGACTAAGTGACTAAAAGGACATGGAAGATAGTCCTGGTGATTTGTACCAATATCCAATCTTTCTTCAGACTCAGTTATTTACTTGTTAATTTACTAATTCATATATTCAATCAATACTTATTAAGAACCTCCCATCCAACAGGCAGATGTGTTAGGTGCTGGGGTTTCAGCCTTGAACAAGTTATGCCATCTGTTATTATTCATACCCAGATTGAGCTTATCAGTGGTGTAGGGAGTCTGAAGCAGAGTCCCAAGGAAGCATACAATGGGTGGTCCTAACTTACTTGAGGGGGCTTGGGAAATCCTTCCTGTTTAAAGTGATATTTAAACCAGGGCTTGACAGTGAGTGAGAAATAGGCAGCGAGGTATAAGGAATCTGGAATGAATGTCCTCCTAAGAATCCCCCATTAGCCAAACATGACATCATATAGAAAACAGTTTCAACAGTTTCAAAGCACCGCCCTTTGCAGCAGACATTCACCTCTGCATCTTGGCCACAGTAGGTTCAGCTAGTGGTTTAACTAAATCTGGTGATTAAATATCTCATGGAGAGTGTGTAGAGATGCAACTCTCTGACATGCTTGGCTCTGTCCCAGATGGATGGCTATGAGCAGGGCATCAGCTTAGGAAAGGCCAAGTAGGAAAATGTGCCGGCATCTCATCTTGGCAGTCAAGGGCTTCTGAAATCATTGGCAATTATATTAAATAAGGACGTGCAACCTTAGTCTAAACCAATTCATGATATGCTAAGGACATGCAAATTATCAAACTAAAATCGAACAATTCATGAAACTTTGACCTCAAGAAAGACAAATATGGAATAGCAACAGTGTTTGTGAATGACAATACTGTTCCCAAATTTTTATCCAGGTATATCAGCAGTGGGACTCCAGGTAATTTCTAAGAAAAAACATATATATATATATATATATTACAAATTCACACACACATATAAAGAACATTCAGTCTACATTAAAACTTTTTTGTTTCTACTTTTAAAAAAGTTTATCATACTAACAACATAGTTTTTAAAAATGCTTCTTATGCTGACTCTTGCTCTGAACACTTTCATTGGTTCTTTTATTCATACTCAGTTATTCTGTTCCAGTAGTTTTTCTTTCACTCACCCCATTTTCACTGGCTTCTCTCCAGGCATGTTTTCTGCTCTCACTGTGCTGGCTGCTCTGAGATCTCATCTCTCTCCAGCCTTCCTTTTCTTCCTTCTTTTCCTTTGCTTTTTTTTTCTTTTTTGTAGTTTTTGGCCGGGGCTGGGTTTGAACCCGCCACTTCCAGAATATGGGGCCGGCGCCCTATTCCTTTGAGCCACAGGTGCCGCCCCTTTTCCTTTGCTATTAATGCTCTGTTTTTCCATGAATTTTCCCGGGATCTAGGTACTCTTTTCCTTGTTTTCTGAGTCATTTGATCTCTATTTTATCTTCTTTATACTAACTTGTTTGTTTTTGCTTTTTATGTAAAATCATTTCATTTTTTGCTCTCTCATTTTTTGCTCCTGGAACATATCCTACTTTATATATAAAATAAAATGATATATGTGCTATTAGAAGAGACAATACCAATTCTGTCAATCACCTTTAGCTACTTAAAAATAATTGTACTTTAGTGACTAGGGATTATGTATCCATTTTCATAGTCTCCAATTTCTATTTCAATATTATATGTATTTGTACATCTTTATATATATGTATAATAAACGTTTTAAATATCTATTAGGTGCTAGTAAACCTATAGATATTCTTTTATCCATTCTCCTGTCTTTTTTTTTTTCCATTCTCCTGTCTTAATAGAACAGGCTTTGAGGTATGTAATTATATATAATTGAGCACTGAGATGTTGAAGAACTTTCCCAAGAACCACAACCTCCCAGTGGCAAAGCCAGAATTCAAGAACACCATGGCATTCACTTTGCCTACTCCTGTTTCTGGTACTTTCATAGTTAACAGCATCATGACTAATAAGTTACTCAGGTAATAATGGGGAAAAGCTTTTGGATGAGAGAAAATGTGCTAACTAAACATTAGCAAAAATACTGATATCTCCCTGAAGTCAAAATTATTCCTTCTTATAGTTAATAGTATGAACATAAGACACGGGGCCAGGTGCTAAAAGCCACCTTCTGAGCTGGTTAATGACAACATCCCTTCTATGCTTATTACCGAGGAAGATGACGAAGCAAGATCACCCCAACACTGAGGGTGACTTGTCCTGCGAAGATCACGAGCTGCTTGTCACTTCATTACCCTGTCTCAGCACATCTCTGACATAACATGCCAGAAGCCACGTGCTCGGTGCAAATGCACTTTCTCTACCTTTTAAATACAACTCACTCTGATACTGATCAAAGCTCTTTCCTGTCTCTGTTGATCTGGCTTCCATCCCTTAGAATGGCCATGTTCTTTTGTCACATAAACGTTATCTGCTGTTCTGACTCTCCTTCTGCTTTAACTCAACTGCACTTGTTTCTCTGACATATTTTCTAAGACTGGCATACCTTCAGTTCCTAACTCAGGGTGGCTCCACAACAGACATGACAGCAGGAAATAGGGTAGAACAGTAGACATTGAAGATTTAGTGGGGAAGTACACCATACGTCATCATCATCATTATCATCACATTGTAAAAATTTCAGTTGGTTCTTTTGGGGTGCCCAGCTCATGCTAGTCACTTTATATGTATTATTAAAAAGGTTTATAAATGAGAAAGATGAACTTAAATGTCTTCTTCAAAGTCAGTCATTTGGTCCACGATGGAGCCAAGACTCCTGCTGAGGGTGCAAGCCATATGCAAACCCCTTCCCTTGTCTCCATACAAGTGGCTCAGTCCTTCCCCATCACCACCCCCTTTGCATTCTCCTCCATCCCATCAGAAGTCCAAGCCATAGGTCACGTATCATTACATAGACACTCCCCACCACTCCATCCACACCATCTGTACTTCCCCCAATCTGACCCTGTTAGCCACCCTCCCAAATCCTTTTTAATGCCCTGAAAACTAATCAATATCCCCATACTCTTCTCTAAACATTCTCCTTGCTCTCTTGCCCTAAACAAAGCCTTGCTGTTTCCTAAGATTTCCAATTTCTTTCTGCCTCTTTCAGTATTTTGGTACTTCCAAATACTTTAGGCCCTAGAACTGGACTAGGCTTTCCTTGCTTCTTATTGCTACTTCTGATCCGTTTCTCCTGTGGCATTTGAACACCCTAGACCTCTTGAAACTGAAGTTATTAGAAGTTTCCAACCATTACCCTCTTGATGTTTTCATGGGTCAGCCTCTTGGCCAGTACCTGGCTGTCTTTCTTTCCACTGCTGCTGCTATTCCTTTTACAATTCTTAGTGATCTTAAAATCTTCATGGCTGATCTATTCTGCCTTACTTCTCCTGTCCACATCTTCCTCCTTCACTCCAATAATCTTTTCTCTCATGGCATGTTAGCCCCTTATTCACATCGTCACACCCTAGATTTGCTTTTCACTTTGTAAAGTAGCTCAGCCACTTTGTATCTCTATGACATAAACAAGTTACTCAGTGTGTCATCTCAATACAGTGTCTTCTTTAAAATGAGTACACTTGTGATTCCTAACTTGGAGAGCTGTTGTACAGTTTGAATGGGTTCATGAATACAAATCCAGTCCATTGCCTTTCACATCGTAAGTATTCAAGACCAGTTACAATTATTGTTATTGTTGTAATAATGAATTATTGTTATTGTTGTAATAATGTTGTAATAATAATAATACTTATAAATCCTCCAAGTTAAATGTTCCATATCTAAACATCTCTTTACATTCTGCCATTTTTTCATCATTTATCACCCTAAATAAGCCTTCCTCTTTTCCTTACACAGATTGCCCATGTACAAATAAAATTGTAAAAGCTGGTTTTCCCAGATAGTTTTAATTTCATGGACTCTATTCTTCTCTTCCTCGGCATTATGCCACTGGAATCATCTCCTTGTTCTCTCCGAACCCTCTACCACAACAAAGACCGCTCTCTGGTCCATTAACTCAGCCACTTTTTCACCATTTATCACCCCCAAATGCATCCTTCCTCTCCTTACCCAGCTGAGAGTTCATGGTCCAGCCCAAAAACTACCCCTTGCAGAAACACTTTTCTTTCGTTGGTCTCCTCCCTCTCACAATCACACTTTCCTACAATTCCCCAATATTAACTAACTCTGTACCCTTATTGGAGCAGTTGAAAATAGTCTAGGAAAAGTTATACCATAAAGATAACAGGATGTGTCTCAAATTTGGAACCACAAGTATGAAACAGATATTCAAGAGAGTGCTACAATCCGTGCTGCCCTGATCACTTCTCTTTCCCCTGCCTTTTCACATCTCCAGAATCCAAAATCCCCTTACTATCAGATGCTGATCACACCTCCTGCTCCATCCAGGACCCCTCTGTTGTTACCCCAACCAGTTCCTTACAGCACCATAGTCAGTACCCACACCCATCTTGCCTCTTGTTGCAGAGGAATCAGCATCCCTTGTTCTTGTTCAAGGTCAACCTGCACGGCTTCATGAGCGGAAGCCCTTATTACCCCCTTAAGACCCATCTCTCTGCCCTTATTGCTTCTTCTACCATGTGAAAAGAGCTTTTCCCAGATGTTCCCACATTGCATGTTTCCCATCATTCCCCTGAAAATCGAAATGTTGTCTACTCAGAGAGTCCTTTCCAGTTAGCCTAAAAAGCCTCCTCCACACTGTTTTATCTTTTCGAAAGAATTGAACAGCATGAAACCTCAGACATTTTTGTGCATGTTATCTCTCCCACTGGGCAAAAGTACACTCCAGAAGGGGAAGGGATGCATCTCACCCCTGGAACCCCAGCTCCTTGAATAGTGCCTGGTGCTCTGCAAGGACACAGTGAACATTTCAGAGTAACTGACTCAAAAGCCTGTGTTATTTCTACAATAACAGACTATCTCATCATTGAAGGCAACCTTCCTGGGGAAAAATGCTGGAAGGACATTTTCTGGAGAAAGAGGTGCTGCTCTTTACTATGGCAGAGCCTTCTGAGCTAGCAAGGAAGCAAGGAATGGTCCCTTCCATACTGAGATGAGAAAGAGAATCTTGGATTCCATGAAATGAAGATTAGCTAGAGAACAAGCGCAGATCTCAGATGATTTCCTTGTAGATGGGCAGGGCCTGCAGAGAAATAATGGATAGAAACAATGTGTGCACAAAGGAAGTCCCAACGACGACGAAAAAGGCCCAGAGATCTTTGATTCTTAAAGAGTATCAGGGGGCTGCAAAGCTGGTGTGTGTGTGTGTGTGTGTGTGTGTGTGGTGTGTATGTATATGTGACGTGTGGGTGTCTGTGTGGTGTGTGTGTGTGGTACATTTGTGTGATGTGTGGGTGTGTGTGATGTGTGTGTGGTGTATGTATGTATGTGTGTGTGGTGTTTTTGTGTGTGATGTGTATGTGATGTGTGTATGTGGGTGTGTATGGTGTATGTGGGTGTGTGTGATGTGTATGTGGTGTTGGTGGTGTGTGTGTGATGTGTGTGTGGTGTGTGTATGTGTGTGTGTGTGTGATGTGTGTGTGGTGTGTATGTGATGTGTGATGTGTGTTTGTGTGTGTGATGTATGTGTGTATGTGTGATGTGTGGTGTGTGTGTGGTGTGTATGTGTGTGTGTGTGTGTGATGTGTGTGTGTATGGTGTGTATGTGATGTGTGTGTGTGTGTGATGTGTGTGTGTATGTATGATGTGTGTGTGGTGTGTATGTGATGTGTGTATGTGTGTGTGTGGTGTGTGTGTGTATGTGATGTTTGTGTGTGATGTGTGTATGTGTGTGTGTATGTGTGGTGTGTGTGTGTGTGATGTGTGTGTGTGTGGTGTGTGTGTGTGTGTTGTGTTGTGTGTGTGTGGTGTGTATGTGATGTGTGTGTGTGTGATGTGTGTATGTGTGATGTGTGTATGTGTGTGTGATGTGTGGGGTGTGTGTGTGTGTGTGTGGTGTGTGTGTGGTGTGTATGTGATGTGTGTATGTGTGTGGTGTGTGTGTGTGTGTGTGCGTTTCTTGCGTTCATTACCTACTGAAATGTTGAGAGTGGCTTGGTCAACTGTCTAAACAGAGGGGCCAATGGAATTTTCATTAGCTGTGTTCATTTCAAAGGGTTGTAGTAGGATAATTGAACAGAAAGACCCCTTTAGACCTGAACTTGGCAGAGAAAGGCCTTCCCAGATCATTTTACCCGATATTTGAATTACCTAAGTGTCAAAATATGTCATTTGGAAGATGATATTTTCAGTTTATACAAGAATACTTTCTAGGGATAACTTTTATAGAATCCAGAATATGTAATTAATTAGCTTGAGTCCCAAGTTGGAAATACAAGGCACATATGTTGATTCTGCTGTGGCTGCTAAATCCTCTCATTTTACACCATAATTCAATTCTGCAATTCTAACTCTCCACTGTTGTTAAAGATAGTTGTAAGGAATATTGCAGTCATCAAACAGGTTTAAAAAAAAAATCTTCACTAATTTTATAAAACTTGTAGCATCTTTTTATTTTTAGGTTTTTAAAACTTGCCATTTATTTTCTCTGGTTCTCTGGAAGGAGAGAGCAGACAGAGATAGAAAAGGAGGGAGGGGGTGAGGGAAAGAAAACAAAAAAAAAGGAAAGAAAATAGTGACTAATTCTCACATTAATTGGATTCATTTTTGACCAAGTATATTACTTAAACATTAATTTTTAATTCAACTTGTCAATTTGTTGTTTGGGATATTGCCTCCTCATTTATAAGTGAAATATATTTGTAATTTCCCTTTATAACAATATATTTTCTCCAATTTCAATATCAGGTGTATCCAGATCAAGTAGAACAATTTTGAAATATTTCTTCTTTTTCTATTGTCTATAAGATTTGGCATGATCTGTTTTTTGAAACTCTCTTTTACTTTTATTTATATAATATTAGATGTCTATTTTTTGAGACTTTGGAAAAAAATAAAAAGTTAACTAATGACTTCATACTGAGCATCAGAGTCTAAGCATTCTATAATAGACATATTCTTATTTGACAATGTGAACATTACTTTCTTGGCATTGTTATTATTAATATTGCTTAATATTTCAATGCAGCAATTGTCTGTTTTCTTTTCTGAGTGTATTTATCTTTGTTCATTCTTTACATGGTTTTTGTTTCTAGTCCTTATCTTAAACATTGTTACTGTTATTAAATTTTAAGCCTTTTAAATTCTGTGAAGGCAAAAAGTGGAAACCTAATAAACACATGTATATGTAAAAATAAAAAAAAAAATAAATAAAGAAGAACAATGAAAAAGAAAAAAAAATTTCAGAAAAAACATAGTGTATTTGAGCTGAAGAAAACTGTAGGCTAAATAGAGTACCAATAGTTTTCCATTTCTGCCTTGAGATGTTACAGTCTGGTAGTGGGACCTTTGGTGATTGGATTTAAAAGATTTTCTTTAGGAAATCAGAAGAGTTTTTGACCTTGTGAAAAAGGAATCAGAGACCTTTTTATTTCTATGGGACTCTACCATCATTGGTGCTTGGCTAAATTTAGCAGGAGGGAAAGGATGTAAGAACCATGAGTGGATCGTATTTAGTAATAATGACTGAAGTTATGTTAATATTTGTCTAGAGTTGTGCTGTAAATTTACAGTCCTTAAAATTAAGTAAAAATTTTCACTTCTCAGTGGTAGTAGCTATATTTCAAGTGCTCAGTAGCCACTTGTACCCCGGGGCTACTGTATTAAACAGTGCAGACTATGGAACATTCCCATCATGGAAAGTGCCGTCTGCAGAAAGTGGATAGTGCTGGTCTAGAGCTGTGTTCCTGCTGTCTTGAAGGCCAAAAGAGAGCTGAGGAAAGAATGAGGGAAGTGTCTCAAATGATGCTTCAAAGCTTGTGAGGAGCTTGTATCTTGCCAGTTAAGAGAGAGTAATAATCTGGGAAAATGTTAGTAATTTATCAGTGAGCACAGAATTGGCTTTTGGTTGCTTGATAACAAATTTAGGGAGGCACCAAGAGTTACAGTGAAAATTAGAAAATGAGTTTGGATGTTAACATTGATTCTTCCAGTAGTTCACAAGTAAAGCTAAGGCAAATCACTTTCCTTCTTGAGGACTTAGTTTTCTCAACTAAATATTGAGTAGGATCTAATAGACTGTTCTTCATACTCTAATGGAGTGTGACTATGACTTTGGGATTTGAAGACCTGCAGTTTATCTCAGTGGTGAAATCCCTTGTCAGGGCTTCAACTTTAATTTCAGTAGGGGAAATTTACATTTTAGTTAGTAAAATTGCATGTAAAATAGCCTATTGATAAGTTTTTACCTCAGATACCCAAAAAGATACCCAAACAAGAAGCTTGTTCTGGCTCTTGCCTGTAATCCTAGCACTCTGGGAGGCTGAAGTGGGTGGGTTGCTTGAATTCAGGAGTTTTGAGACCAGCCTGCAAAAGAGTGAGACCCTGTCTTTACTAAAAAAAAAAAAAAAAATCTAGGTGTTGTGGTGGGTACCTATAGTCCCAGTTACTGGGGAGGCTGAGGCAAGAGGATCACTTGAGCCCAAGAGTTTGAGGTTGTGAGCCATGGTGATACCAGAGCACTCTAGAGGGAGCTAAGTCTCTATCTCAATAAAAAAGATCCATCAATTCATAAATTAATGTGCATCTCTTCCTACCTGCTTGAAAATGATGAGAAATTATATGAGTTCATGAAGACAAATATTTAATGAGTGTTAAAAATCAGCTAAGTAATGCAAGCAAACTCTAAAATAAGAATAAAATATGATTTCATGATGGAGAACATATCATGAATGTGTCTACAAAATAAATTGTCAAACAGTTAAAATTTTTTGGTCCTTTGTACAAGATATTCTCATATTTACATGCCTGCTATTTAGCTGTTTTGTTGTATTTGAAGTTTTGGAAAATGTAGGGAGAAATGCCAGCTTTTAAAAATTATCAACATATCCTTGAAGTCTGTCTCTCTGCTTAGAGAACAGCTTCAAGTGCAAGATAAGTATTGTGATTTAGTTATCTCAAGAGAAGAAATTTGAACATTTTGAGTTTCTTTGACTTTTATTACTAGAGTTCTGGCCCACGTACAGTAAAATGTCGTCTAGCTGGCGACAAACTCACACTTCTGTAGTAACTTCATGTTTTGGGAGAGCTGAGAATAATGAAGAGCTACTTTTCTTTTTCCTTTGCTCGTCAAGTGACTTCTTAAAAAACATCTACTCAAATTGACTCATTCCTCACTTTCTAAATAGCAGGAGTTTTTAAGATAAGAATGGATACTGTTCTCACAGGAAACCTTACAGTTTGCTCACAGTTAACAAAAGTACCACAGTGTTGCAAAATACTAAAGTTCTTTGTTAGTTTAATCTTTGAATGAAATGATGGTTTCAGAGACCCTAATTTTGCTTTAGAACTACAGTAGTACCCCCACGCCTCCATGGGAGATATGTTCTAAGACCTCCAGCAGGTGCCTGAAACTGCAGATAGTACCAAACCTTATTACACACACACACAGTTTTTTCCTATACATATATACTTAAGTAAAAGTTTAATTTATGCGTTAGTTGAGCAGAGATCGATAACAGTATGTGATAATAAAGTATAACAATATTCTGCTCACAGTTTCACAGGTGCTTTGTAGAATATTCATACATCTTAGCAATCTTAGCACATGATTCTGACTCAGTAAGGTAAACTGCCTAACTGGGTTGCTGATAATATTGATCTCCTCAGCGTTGGCCCAGTTGCCTCTGCCAGGAATAGCCTTGACTGTTTATGGCAAGTGCTCCTAGTATGTTAAAGTAAAAATATTCTCTGTGTGTGACAGGAGGGGTCCCAACTCCTCAAAAGGATGACACTGGAATGGTAGAGACCAGCATAAGGGAGAAGAAAGTGTATAGACCAAGCATTGATAATATTTTAGTGTATATCCTTCCTGTTTCTTTCTGTGTATATTTGAATGGATTTTTGGTAGTAATGTGTATATTTTGGACAATGTAAAGTTAAGCTCTTGTTTAAGCTCAAGGTAGAATGGAAGGGTACTGGTTTGTGGGAACATAGACTAAAAAGATACTCACATACGTACATATACTTGTACTCCTACCATTTCAAAGTGATTCCTTGCTTGACCACTTAACTTCAAAAAATTACTTAACCTTGGTTCGGCGCCTGTGGCTCAAGTGGCTAAGGCGCCAGCCACGTACACCTGAGCTGGCAGGTTCGAATCCAGCCCGGGCCCGCCCGCCAAACAACAATGACGGCTGCAACCAAAAAATGGCCGGGCATTGTGGCGGGCGCCTGTAGTCCCAGCTACTTGGGAGGCGGAGGCAAGAGACTCGCTTGAGCCCAGGAATTGGAGGTTGCTGTGAGCTGAGATGCCACAGCACCCTTTCCAGGGTGACAGCTTGAGGCTCTGTCTCAAAAAAAAAGAAAAGCATTGTTTCTATTACTGCATACATTTAAAATCATCCAAAATATATATCTCTAACAATTATAATTGACAAGGTGTATGGAACAAGATGATTCTGTAGAAATGTATAATCTCTCTCTAGTTGAATTTAGTAAGGGAAGAGTAGATTATTACTACAGATTTTTGGTCACCTAAGTGGTGGTCACTTATGTGTGTATAGAACATTTCAAAGTGCTTGGTTATATAGTTTCATATGCTCCTGTAAGCCTAACTTACATATGCTCACATATTCCTTACATACTGCTTTTTACACAAAAGCATATATAATATTTACTACTTTTATTGAGTTTTGACCATTAAGCTAAATCTGTATATAGATTTGATGAAAACTAGCGATTTAACAAATATTTTTAAATTTTGATACTGAGATGAAAGTATTTGGAGAGAACCTGTTGGCATATAAGATAGTTTTTGATGGGTATTTCAATTTGGATCAAGAAAAGTTCATTATATAATCTTCTTAATACCTAACGTATACTTCCCATCGGAAAGATGGGAAGCAGGTAAAAGAGGAGAATAAATTGTATTTTTCCATCCACAACAGGAAGTTGTCAAGACTTCTGTTGATACACATTGGTTATTATTTTTTTTCCAAGTTTCGGATATTTATTAATCAGTGTAATCCTCAGCATAATACATTAACATGATTTCATGCAGTTAGAGGAAAAGTATTTCTTGGTTAAGTGGAAAATCGTGCAGACGCCTTCTGGAAGACCTTAATTCTAAGCAACTTTATTGTGAAACATTTGGCTTAGAAGTCTGGGCCTTCTTTCTTTATTTGCTATAATCCACATTCACTGAGTAGAACTTGTGTTGATCAGCGGGATCCAGTTTGTTTCAGGGTTCTGGATTTTTTTTCTGTCCCAACTAACATCCAGATTGAACAGTGCAGACGCAGGACATACAGTGCTGCTCCAGCACCGCCGACTCCAATAAATACGAAGAGAGGAATTAAGCTCGGATGCTTCTTGGCCTGACTGAGGATCTGGCAAAGCATTTGCCGCAGCAGCCTTTAGTCTAAAGGGGAAAAAAAATAAACATGCGGGCTAAGACCTGCACTAAGTCTGCACCCACACTGGTTATTATTTTGAACAAATAGTGATTTGAGGCCAGCCACAGTGGCTCATACCTGTAATCCTAGCACTCTGGGAGACCAAGGCAGATGGATCCCTTGAGCTTAGGAGTTCAAGACCAGCCTGAGCAAGAGTAAAACTCTATCTCTACTAAAAATAGAAAAACCAGCCAGGCATTGTGGCAGGTGCCTATAGTCCCAGCTACTGGGGAAGCAGAACCAAGAGGATCACCTGAGTCAAAGAGATTGAGATTGCTGTGAGTTATACTACCATAGCACTTAATATGAGGGCAACAAACTCTGTCTCAAAAACCAAAAAAAATAAGGGTTTAAATTATATAATAACATGAGCCCTCAAGAAATAGCCCTTTTTTTTTTTTTTTGAGACAAGGTCTTACTCTGGAGAGTATAATGGCATCATCATTGCTCGTTGTAGCCTTAAACTCCTATGGTCAGGTGCTTTCCCTTGCCTGAGTCTCCCAACTAGCTAGGATTGTAGGTGTGTGCCCCCAAGGATGGCTAGAGCATACTTTTTATGCTCTAGTGCAGCGGTTCTCAACCTTCCTATTGCCGTGGCCCTTTATACAGTTCCTGTGGGTGGAGAACCGCTGCTCTAGTGCATAAGACCTTGAACATTGCATATTTGGATTGTTTTTCAATATAGTGGGCTCTCTATATCCAGGGGTTCTCCTTCCACAACCAGATGGATATCAAAAATACAGTATTCTCAGATGTTATACCTGCAGGTCCAGAGGGCTGATTTTTATATGTGTGGGTTCTACAGAGCCAACTGTGGCGCTTGAGCACATGTAGGTTTTGGCGTGAGGGGATACTGGAAATAGTCCCCTGTGAGTACCTACAGCTGGCTGTATGTGTTTTTTTCAGATGGGTACCTGTTTTACCAAACCAGATTATTGAACTATCTTTTTCTTTCTGATATGTGGTGTATGGTATCTCCTTATGTATTTAGTTATTACTAGACTTTCTTTTTTTACTGCTTTTAGAATGAGCTTGTGTGGTTAAAAATAAAGTTTGGTATTTTTTAGATTACAGTGACTGTATGAGTTAACTGAGGGAGACTTTACCTCTTTCCTGTTCATGAAGATCATGTGTATTTCCACAAGTTCAGGTTGCACCCTAATATCATAAATTCTAATTGTGGTATTATTTTGATTAATTTGTCTTGGGTTTCCATGTATTCAGTTATGTCATTTGCAAAGAGTGGTGATTTTACCTCTTTCCCATTTATATACCTGTAACTTTTTTCCCTAATTGGTTTTTCTTATATCTTCCAAACTGTTAAAGGAATGTTAAATAATAGTGGTCTAGATAGAGATTCCTTCTCTTGTTGTACATTTAGTAATAATCCTTTTTCTGTTTCCCAGATAAACATTTAATTTTATAATTAAATTAAATTGCAAAGTGGTTTTGCTTTTTAAAGACAGTAATCCTTTGCATACATCAAGAATAGCAACAGTTTTTCTTTATCATTTTTGTTACATTGTTTCTTTTCAAGTCAAAGTTAAAAGCCTGCCCTTAGTGCAAGAATTGCAACAATTTTTGTTTCTTTTTATTTGTCTTTTTATTTTGCCAGTGGTTGTTTCCACTGGCAAAATTTGAGATTAGGGATTATATTGTCTGTATTTGAATTATTTTTTGAGTATAGCGTTTGTTTTCCTAAAAGTGTCTGTACCATATTTTGAGTTATATAATGAAGAGTACTTGTAATTGTTCTATTGTTGCATTATAAATGCAGGTTAGTTCTGACATGGCCAACATGAGCTGTACTAATATTCCAGGACTGTTGTACTACTGAGCAATTTAAGGGTTAAAGTAGTTTCCCAGTGTTATTCTATACTTAGTCCTATTTTTTCCCTTCTCTTTGAACTTGCAGTTCGTTATAATGCTTTGGGGAATACTTACACTGTGAGATGTGCCTTGATTGATACTCAACTTCTAGGCCCTTATGGTTCCTGTCAGCCTTAGCCTCTTTTCTCCAGGGACCTTTCAACATCTCCTAGTTACTTACAGCCAACTGCAAACCTTTATGCTTCCCTTGCCTGCCAGCTTAATGCAAAATTGAAAGTAAGAGTGGACTGGCATTGCAGTCAGAGCAATGGCCTCCAGGGAGAAGCAGCAGCCTGGGTCCCATGGCATTGGGACTTCAGATGGTCGGCTGATTTATCAATCTGGACTAGAAATGGAAGAAAACTGTTGCCTAGTACATTATTTGTTTCTTGCTATAGGAAACCGAGAGTTTGTAAAGGGAGTTGAGAATCTCCTAACAGAGAGGTAAATGAAAGGTTTAGTAAAAATACACTAAAGTATTACAGCAGAATGCCTAGCAGATGTAATGTCAACTGAGAATAGTAACGCCACAGGGAAGGAAACATCCTCTCTTGTAGCTTCTGTTTTATGCTAGTAATTTCATGTAAACGTATTTGTTCAACTTTGCAAAATTAACGTCTATGTATGTAAATTTCTGATAAGATTAGATTCTACATTTGTATAGAATCAAAACTATTTGTATGTCAATGCTGAATTGTCACAAAATAAGTCTTAACTTGTCCTTGTGTTCCTATTAGCAGACCAAAAACATTATACAGAGTTTAAAATGAATTTACATGCTTGCTCCTAGAGTAGAAAGCTTTTTTCTCTAAAGTAGTGTTCTTAAACTTTAATGTGAAGTAGGAATCAACTGGTGATCTTCTTAAATGCTGCTTCTCATTCAGTAGTCCTGAGCTGGGGCCTTATAGTCTGCATTTCTTGCAAACTCCTCGGTGATGCCAATGCTGCTGGGTCAGGGAGCACGATTTGAATTTTAACGTTTTAAGGTATTTAGCTTTAAACAAATAAGCTCACTGAAAATATTCTTTGTTTTCTAAACTTATTTATTAAGGTATCGTAGTAAAACACACAGCATATGTTTCTGCGATGTGAATCTTACTAGCAGAAAGTAATATATGATAACCTCTTCTACCTGATATTTTATTAGCCTCTGATCCTGAAAATCCCAAATCATTAATTTTCATGTCTCAATTAACAACCTTAAACAGCAATAGATAGGAAGTTTTGGATTTTCATCCACTAATGTAACATGGCTATTCTTTTTTTTTTTTTTTTTTGTGATAATATACTGATGATTCACTTTCCCCCCTCAGTTTTATTAAGATGTATTTGACAAAAATTGTATGCATTTATAATGTACAGCATGATGTTTTGATATATTTATGTTTTGTGAAATGATTAAGCTAATTACAATATTATCACCTCATATAGTTATCATTTTGGGGGATGAAAGCACTTAGTAGCTAATCTGTTAGTGATTTTCAAGTATGCAATACAGTCATGCCTGGCTTAATGATGGGAATGTGTTCTGAGAAATGTGTCATTAGGCAATTTCCTTGTACAAACATGAATGATACTTCCACAAATCTAGTTGCAAAGTCCACTACACGCCTGATGGTATAGCCTATTGCTCCTAGAACACAAAGCTGTAAAACATGTTGCTGTAGTGGATACTGTAGACAGTTGTAACACAACGGTATTTGTGTACCTAAACATAGAAAAGGTACAGTAAAAATGCAATATAAGATTAAAAAAGGGCACAACTGTTTTGGGGGAACTTAACACGAATGGGACTTGTAGGATTGGAAGTTGTCTGGGTGGGTTGGTGAGTCAGAGTGGTGAGTGGGTGCGAAGGCCTAAGACGCTACTGTACACTACTGCAGCTTTTATAAACACACATTTAGGCTATATGAAATTAAAAAAAATTCTTTTCTTCAATCATAAATTAACCTTAGCTTACTGTAACTTTTGCTTTTTAAACTTTAATTTTTAACTTTTTGACTCTTGGAATAACATTTAGCTTAAAACATAAACACATTGTTCAGCTGTAAAATAATTTTTCTTACATCTTTATGCTGTGAGCTTTTTTTCCATTTTTAATTTTTTGTTTTTGTTTTACTTTTAAAACTTTTTTGTTGAAAACTAAGATACACACACACATACATTAGCCTAGGCATACACAGGGTCAGGTCACGTTATTAGGATCATCACTGTTTCTTAGACAGAGAAATTTTTCAGCTCCATTATAAGCTTAGGGGACCACTGTTGTATGTGTGATCTGTTGTTGGCGAAAAAGTTCTTGTATTTTCCATGACTGTACATACTATTATAATATGTACCATATATATTGTATGGTACATGCTGCACAACAGATCTTGAAGCTATTAAATGAGGATAATCTGTTTGCTAAAGTATCTGGAACTCATGCCACAGAACCATAGGGGTGCCCAGAAGAAGGTATTACTAGGTGCTCATGACAGCTCTTAGTCTGTGATGTAGAGGGTTTCCTACAAAGGGTGGGAAAAATTCCTCTGTTTATGAATCATAACTATGTTGTGCTTTTCGCTGTTATATAATTAAAACCAAATTGTAGTATAGACTTTATTCTTATTTGGTGATCTTTCCTTTCTTTCTCAGATATGTTAAAAATGTTTGTTAGCTATTTTCATTTCTGGATCTTTCTCTTCTACTTCTCTCCAAAACCCTCTTTCTAAAGTCTTAGTGTATTAACATCATTTACCCATTCATCTGTCTAGTCATTCACTGTGTACTTATTTGAGTGCTTATTATGTACAAATAGGGTACAGTAGTAGGTGATCTGTGGGATACAGAATTGCTTAAGGTGCAGTCTCTGTTTCAACATACTCATAGTCTACTGAAAGAAGTCAGGCAATGGCACAAATGACCAGTTTAAGGATAGAATTAATTTGATTCTTCCTTTAAGAAAAAATAATGTGCTAACACCCTACAGAAGGTGCTCTGGGAGTTCAGAGGGAAAAAGAATGAATCACAATATTGTCTTGGACCATGAGGAAAGGCTTCATAGAAAAGGTCGTTTGGGAGTTGGGTCCTAAAAACCAGACAGACTTTTCTGGTTCTTTCAAACAGGAAATTGCATGAGCAAAGCATGGAGATAGGAGAATAAGAAGTCGTATTTTAGGAATTGCAGGTCTGTAGACCCCTTGCATTCTTGAATTTATAATCTAAAGATTTGGGTTGTTTATGGGTAACCATTGGGGTCATATAACAATTTTCCTGAATTACTTATTTTATTCCCTTGCTGAGAGCCTAGTGGTTTAAGTCAATGTGTAATTGATTGGCTTAGCATTCGTATCTTAGTTCATCTTTATTCTCTATTCACTCTCATTGCACTTTTTTTTTTTTTTGAGATAGAGTCTCACTTTGTCACCATTGCTAGAGTGCCATGGCATCATAGCTCATAGCAACCCCAAACTCTTGGACTCAGGTGATCCTCTTGCCTCAGCCTCCCAGGTAGCTGGTTCTACAGGTGCCCACTATAACACCCAGCTATTTTTTTTAGAGATGGGGTCTCATTCTTGCTCAGGCTGGTCTTGAACTCCTGAGCTCAGGCACTCCCTCGACCTCCGTCTCCCAAAGTTCTAGTATTATAGGCATAAGCCACCGTGCCTGGCCCTTCTCATGACATTTTTCATTCCACCATATGTTATAAGGGAGGACATTGTATCCTTTTTAATAATTTAAGATTGGTAAATAGCTTAGTACAGTTGACACAGGGTCTACTATACATAGGATGACCATAAAATTTACTATCTAAATTTTGATCATTATGTAATCAACTTTTCATTGTTGATATCTTGTTCCAACTTGATGCCTCATCTAGAGAGAGTTTTAATTTCTCATTAACTTCAATTCTGCTAGCCTACTTTTTCTTTTTTATCTATACCTATCCCTTGAGCAGGTTGAGCTTTTGAAAAGAAAAGTCATTTTCTACCGGGAAAACCAGGTAGACCATCATGGAAGAGGGAATTAATTCCTGAAGGACTTCTTTTGCAGTAGTGGAAAAGAGGGCGCTTTCGGTAGAGAACTTATACATTTATACAACGAGAGGGAAGCTGAAAAATTGTGAAGCATGTTTAGGGAGAAGCAAATGGCTGCTGGGTGGCTTCTAAAATGCATTAGATGCAGTAGAGTGGTCATGGAAGATACAGAGAAGTTTAAAAAAAGGAAAGTTTTAAAGTTTCCAGAGATACAGTTTTTGAAGCAACCAAAGGAAGAAAACATTCTTTACTTCCTGAAGAAGCTCCTATTATTTAAAGCTAGCCTGTCACTTTATTATTAATATTCTTTCATTTAATGAATATGGGGGTAATATTTGCCATTTCACTGGTGTGCCTTTTTAAAAAAGATGTCATCACTAGACATCTCACATGAAATGTGTGATGGTTAATATAGTAGATTGGAGAAGTAATCTAATATTATCTTATGAATTATTGAAGATGAGTAGAAATGCCTCTCTCCTCTGCTTCCTTGGCAAGAAAGTGAGCTAACAACCAAGAAAAATGACCCAAGTTGTAAAATACTTCACAAATTTATGTCTGTATATTTATATATGTTGCCTAAATATTGATATAGTTATTCTATCATGGGAGACTATGTGAGACTATGTTCTTCATTTTTTTTTTTTTTGAGACAGTCTTATTCTGTTAATCCTTAATAAGACAGTCTTATTCTCTTAATCCTGAGTAGCTTGCTATGGCATCCTAAAAGCTCACAGCAACCTCAATCTTTTGGCCTTGAGCAATACTCTTGCCTCAGCCTCCCAAGTAGCTGGGATTGCAGGCACTGGCTAGTGCCCAGCTATTTTTTTCTATTTTTAGTAGAGATGGGGTCTTGCTCTTGTTCAGGTTGGTCTCTAACTTGTGAACTCAGCTGCCTTGGACTCTCAGAGTGCTAGGATGATAGCTGTTGAGCCACTTGGACCAGCAGAGACTATATTTTTCATGACTCTTAAAATCTACTGATAAATTTCTATATAGTTTTTTTGTAAAATAAATTTTTAATATTTACTTCAAGTCTAAATTGAAAAACAAACAAACAAACACAAAAATTAATGATTCCCTTCCTCCCTATCTGGGTGGAGCTACTTATCTAAATTTTACTTAAGTACCATAGTATTTGACACAATAAGATGATTCCCCTGGAGAATCTTGTTTCTGCCCAGGGCTGACATGAAAAGAAGCAATTTGTCAGACTAGTGGAGCTTGCTAACAATTCACATAAACAACCTGTCTTTGCCTTCATACCGCATATTAGTGGAAATGTTAATGATAACAGGAAACCTCCTCCTTTACACCCTACAGGGAGCAGAGATTATTGGGTCAGAAACAGTTTTCTTGCTTTGCGCCCTCTTAACAAACACAACTGTTAGCTAAATACCAGTCTCACCAGTTTCATATTTATTAGCACAGTATTTTAAAGTAATAGTTATCTCCTTAATATAGCCAAATAGATTGTTGCCTCATTTTTGCCATTATCTAGCATGTATGTGTTTACATGTAAGCCATGTAAATATTTCAAAGTGAAAAGCAATTAAATGTTCTCTGTTCACATGTATTTTGATAGGTGATGACTCTTTAAAAATATTTCGATAGAACTGAAAGGATAGATTTGGAATCTATTGGAATCTATTAGATTCGGAATCTAATAGATTTTGAATCTATTAGATTTGGAACCCTAACCCTAACCCTAAACCTGAAAGAATAGATTTGGAATGTTCCTAATACAAAGAAATGATAAATGTTTGAAGTGATGGATGGATATCCCAGTTACCCAAATTTGATTGTTATACACTGTATGCTTGTATCAAAATATCACATATATCCATAAATGTGTACAACTATTACATATCCATAAAATTTTTTTCAAAAGGGCTCCCTTGGATTATACAACTGAAGATGATTTTCTTATCAGAAGTCTAGCATTTCTCACATTTTTCTCTCCTCTTTACCACTACTAGTTTGAGAGCTCCCTGAGGCAGAACACACATGCCTTATTATTTGTGTCCTCAGTACCTTCCAGATAGTCTGTAAGTACTGTTGAGTTATTTAATGACTTGGCTTTGGGAATAACCAATTTCATTGCCCCCTTCTTGAGTTTTTCTTCAACGCCCATCTGTATTAATATTGCTGTACTAATATAATTGGGTTACACAGTTACCTAGAGCTTGTCAGATTCTTAGGGAATTCTCAATAACATCTCTGTTATTGAGATGTTGAGAGTGTGGAGGAAAAAAATTCCTTTTCTCACCCATCTCTAGGTTCGTGTGTGAGACCCCTTTAATACAAGACAGATCAACAAAAGCACACAGATTTATTTAGTATAGATTTTATGTGACATGGGAACCTTCAGAAATTGTGAGTCAAATGGGAAAAAGTATTTTTGTGCTTGAATTGGTAGAGTGGACAGTTCTGTCGAAGTCTGATTAGACAAAAGGGGACATGATTTAAATGGTAATAGACTGGGGGAATTTGTCATCTCTGGGCCCTCAGGGACAGGGATATTCCTTTCCTTGGGATCGAGGGAGGTTACCTGTCTTATGAGGGTCGAGGAAGCTCTACTTTATTGGCCTGCTTTAGGGTAGATGATCAGAGAGACCTTTTTGCTGCTGAGCTTGTCTCAAATGCCAGCATACCATATTTTGGGATAATGTGTCCAGAAACCCATCAATAGTAAAGTAATGACTAGTGAAGGAAGTCTGATCTTCCTAGTGAATTTTTGAGTCACTGAAGGTAATGAAATTAGTTATGTAAGTCAGATATTTGGAGCTTACTTTCTTTTAGCTTACTTTTAGGATACTTTTAGCTTACAATCTTTTAGCTTACTTTTAGGATAGTATAACTTTTTAGCTCCTAGCAGACATGGCAGTCAATTGTTGGCTACACTATTATGGAAACTTGAAAATAAGATATAGTATTATCTTTAGGCTTTTCCTAAGAAAAGTATAATCTCTAGAAATATTTCAAAAAATTAGCTGGGCTTATTTACATACTAGCATTAATGTATCTCTTTATACCATTTAGATTGAATTGTAACATTTTCGTGTATCACTTTTGTTAAGTAGTAAAGTGTCCATAAAATAGTCGGGCAAAGGAATAGTCGTTAGGACTTTGATCAAAGCCAGACATTATTTGTCTTTTACTAAAAAGCAATGGTTGACTGAATGAATTTTCATACACAAACTTTGTTTTGAACAAAAAACTCTCCTGGCAGAAAATGAAAAGTACATTAAAGATGGAAAAGAAAAATAAACTATTATTTATTTTATTAGTATTTATTATTTTATTGTTATCATTAGTAAGTGAAAATGATATCAGAAGGGCTTTTGGTTTAGAGTTTGCAAAAGTCTTTCTTGAATTCATCTTCGTTATTTTGTTTTTGTCTTAGAAATATGGTGGGATAGACTCAGCAAACTCATATTTTTTTAAATTTTATTTTACTTTATATTATTACTTTGAAAGCTTATGATTTCCTGGCAAATTTTTTCTTGTGGCCCTGTAGAGATAAAGTTGTTGAATAATTAATTAAAAGGGTGAGTATATTCTCTATTTTCCTAATTATTTAGAAATAATTTCTTTTACATATTTGGAAGCTTAAAAAGACTTATTTGACTAGCTTCTAGACTTTCGAATTAATATTTCTCCTATCAACCTTGAGAAGCCTTTGAATAGGTAAAAAAGATGAACGTGTATTGATGGATGATTATCTAACTACTAAGCGGAACCACAACGTTGTTCATTAATTTTTTTTAACACTTTCTACTTTACATATTTGCCTTGTGGAAACCTTTATTAATTTCACATTTTTAAAATTTTCAGGTAACTTGGGTTTTTACTCCCGTAACAACCAAAATAACAAGTCTTGATACAGAGAATATAGATGAAATTTTAAGTAAGTACCTTGATATTTTTAAAGTATACTTTCTTCTGTATAAAAAAAGTCAGTTTATATACAAAAACAATAAAATCTTAGTTATCTAGACTGTATGAAGAACTGGCATTCTGATTAATCCTGTAGCTTACAGAATTAAGTACTTTTGGTTTTGATTTTTTAGTAAAGTTTTTTAAAATATGTAAATCTTCTTGCCTGTGTTATAAGGATGGTGATTCTTTCAGTCTTTTTTCATTTTTTTGCCTTGATACAAGTACTATTCTTAGCAATTCGTAAAGTATTTTTCTAAAGTAGTAGTACTAAATGTGTAGAAGTAAAATGTTAATGACCTTAGAACATAGCCTGATTTTTTTTTTTTCATTTTTTACTTTAATGAAATCACCTACTTTGATCTCTTTCATTGTCATTGGTCTGGGTTAAGTTCACTTAAGTGTTTTACTGAATACTTTGCTGACATTGTGATTATAGATACAATTACTTGGGGGAAACTGTTTCTCTCTTTTTTTTTTTTTTGAGATAGAGTCTCACTTTGTCACTCTCAGTAAAGTCCTGTGGCATCATAGCTCACAGCAACCTCAAACTCTTGTGCTGAAGTGATTCTCTTGCTTCAGCCTCCCAAGTAGCTGGGACTACAGGTGCCTGCCACAAAGCCCAGCTATTTTTGGAGATGGGGTTTTGCTCTGGCTCAGGCTTTTCTGGTTTTTTTTAGGCATTATCAGACCTTTAATTTCATTGATTTTGTCATTGAGATTCAGATTAAGGAAAAAGTGGATGTAAAGTTAATTTTTTTTTTTATTGAGTTATAGCTGTGTACAATAATTCAGTCAAATTGTTTTCACATAGTAAATGAGAAAATATCATGAATGTTATATTAATCAGGCTTTTCTTGAACCTGAGAGCTCAGGCAGTCCACCCGCCATGGCCTCCCAGAGTGTCGCATGAGCCACCACGACCGGTCTGCCATTTCTCATTTTTAAAAATAGCAGTGGGAAGGTGCAGATGCAGTTGATAGAAAATCACAACTTTGGAACTTTACAAAAATGTACACTGTGCCTCAATAATTTCCTTTTTTTTAACTTCATTTCCGCATCTAGTTTACACATAACAAAACTAAAAGTTAAGAGATAAAAAGAGTTTTAACACGTTTTGTGCTCCCGAAATTTTAAATACTAATGAGCGTATTCCCATCTTATGGGATCTTTTTAGAGCAGGGTTCCATAAACTTTGGAGTGTAACAGAATCATCTAGAGAATTTATTAAAATCTGTACTGCTAGCCCTGATCCCCAGTTTCTGATAGAAACTGCCAGACCCCCACCTAAGCATTAGCATTTCTGTGAGTTCCTAGTAGATGTTAGGGCTTCTGGTCCAGAAACCACAATTTTTGAACCACTGCTTTAGAGTGAATAAGCAAATGTATAAAAGTACTTTGAAGGTAAAAAAGGAAGAAAGGAATTGAAACTCACATGCCAGTCTCACTCCTGTCATCTTCTCAATTTGAGAATATCTTTGTGTTTTATTTTTGTAAGTTCTTAAGAAGTTTAAGTTTCTCTGATTTAGGTTTAGGCAAAAGAAATAGTGCTACATCTTTCTCCTATCCTCACATCCCGATATGCAAATGACACTAAGTTATTTTTGCAAATAGAAAGAGAAAATAATGGTTAAATGGACAGGAACCAGAAAAAGTACATCTTATGCCATTAGTTGGTGATTGCTTGTTGCCAACTAGTGGGACATCTGAGATTAATAAATAGCTTAGTTATACAGGTCTATTCTGTGAAATAGGATTTTACTTAAAGAGCTAATTCTTAGTCATTCATGAATATGGAAGATCAAAAAATAGAGTTTTAAAATTCAGATCATTCCACTTTATTTTTTTATGAGAGTAGGCTGGTTAGTAGCTTGCTTGCATGGTCTGGATTTGATTTCCCTTTTGCTTTATAATCATTTAAAATGCAGTGAAGGCATAAAGATTGAAGGTAGAAAAGAGACAGGAGCTCCCACAAAGTATGTAAGCCATTTGTGACTCTTATGTGTGGGTTTCTGAGTGAAAGGTAATTTAATTATCACTGAGTTATTTTAGTGGGCCTTTATAATCAGAAAAGATCATGATGATACTGTATCTTTATGTGAAAATTATGTAGATGTATAACAAATAACGTAGCTTGTTTGGTTTTGTTTTTCAATTTCAGACAATGCTGATGTTGCTTTAGTAAATTTTTATGCTGACTGGTAAGTAATCTTGTTTTAACTTTTTTTTTTGGCATCATTTAATTTTTAAAATTTTTTACTTTTGAATTTGTTTTGCTAGATAGGGGTGGTTGTGAAAAACTTTTTCTATTGTATATTCCATACACAAAATTAATAAGGTTTATCCACAAATGAAGCAGTTTAATTTGGTGATGATTTCTGTTTTTAAGAGACAAATGTAACTAATTTCATAATCCCATCTTTTATAAACAGGTAACATAAAAACTCAAATGTCCCCCCCTCCAAAAAAAAAAGTAACATATACTGCAATTCTGTTTGTCCCAATTGTGGAAGGAAGGCAGTGTTTGAAGGGCAGGATTTGGGTATGGCAAGTTTAGTAGGAAAAATAATGTTGGACTTTTTAAAACTTATATGTACATAATTTGCTACCTTTTTCAGGAAGCCTTTACTCCTTCCCTTGACTGAATCAGATCCTGTGCAAATTTTTTTTTCTTACTAAGTGTTTCATCTTTTCTTCCTTGTTTGTACTCTACCTAGCAAACAAACTTCGAGGGCAGAGATAATATCTTTTTTGGTATTCCCAGCATCTTTAGAACAAAGATGTGTTGCATAGTAGAGATTAAAGAATGTGGCATGGAGATAGAAGAGGAATTTAGCTGAAGAGAAGTTTGAAACCCTGGCATATTCTTTATTCCTAGATACTCTATCTTATTTGACCCTTTAAGGCTTACTACCTACTAGCTGCCACTACCCTAGTTCAGGCCATTGTCCTACAATTTACCTAGAATTCTTAAAGTCCCTCATTTATTTTCTGTGCCTCTAATCTTAGGTATCTCCAGTCACTTCCTTACAGTATAAACCAAAGTTCTCTTTCCTACAGGGCAAATTAGATAGGTTTATGCCCCTTAAAACCCTTAACTGGTTTTCCATTTTTTGGTCTAAAATTTGACTTATGGCCTGATCCCTTTTCCCTCTGTAGCTGTATCCCTTGCCTCTCTCCACTCCCACATTCTGCTCCAGTGATACTGAGCTTCTTTTCAATTCCTGTAAAATTCTATATTTCATTACTAGGCCTGTCATATTTTCTCTGCCTGGATGGATCACTCTTTTCTCATCCTCTTCGTTACTTAGTCAAGTCCTAATCATCTTTCAAATCTTAGATTAAATAACACTTTCCCTAGTCACCTTCCCAGGTGACTATGCCTACCCCTACTCTCAAAATCAGATTAAGAACTCTTCTTTATTTCCCATAATGCTCTGTTCTTATGCAGTTATAACAATTTTATGTTATAATCTAGTTGGTGGCTCCCCACTAAATTGTTTGCTTTGTGAAAATAGTTATTATACCTATTTTTTTCAGCATTAGTCCCCAAGCACTATGTATAATATGTGGCTGTGAAGTACATAGAAAGTATCTGTTGAATGAATTTATGCATGATATGGGTATTTAAAGTACTTTTATAAAAAGTTGAAGATACACAGAGAAAATACCATTTATAAAATGCATACCGAAGGTAGCGTTTCAAGGTAAATTAGGATTAGCAATCTGTAATTAATAGCCACAAAATTGGGTTGATCATTCAATCTGTTTTAAAAGTAAGAAAACTAGCTGGGTGCAGTGGTGGCTAACTCCTATAATCCTAGTACTCTGGGAGGCTAAAATAGGTGGAACCTTTGAGCTCAGGAGACCATCCTGAGCAAGAGTGAGACCCCATCTTTACTAAAAATAGAAAAATTAACCAGGCATTATGGCAGGTGCCAAATAGTCCCAGCTACCTAGGATGCTGAGGCAGAAGAATCACTTGAACCCAGGAGCTGGAGGTTGCTATGAGCTAGGCTGAGGCCATGGCACTGTTGCCCAGGGCAACAGAGTGAGCCTCTGTCTCAAAAAACAAAAACAAAAACAAAAACATACCAAACCTAAAATTACCTAGATCCAGAGGAGTAAAGTACTTTTCCAAGGTTACCTGCGTAGATTGTGGCATAGGAAAAGTTAGAATGAAGTTCTCTCTTGACTGAGGGCTTCTGTGTGTTTTAAGAAAGTAAAAGAATGTGCTGTTGACCTTTTTTGCAAAAACTAAATTGGAAATGTGGGCTAATTTTAGTTGTTTAGGAAAAAATATTACCTAAAGAATACCATGAATTGTTCATGAATTAGTGCTCTTTTATTCAACTGAAAAAACTTGGGTAACTGGCTGTAGGCCATAGACTTACACTGTTTGGCCTCAAAGGCTAGACTCTGAGTTTCTTCTGGAAGTTATGGAAGTAGTACAGTTTAAGAATTCCCTAATGGAGCTGCCTGAAAATACCGCTGTGCCTCAGAGAGTAATATTGCATAATGTTGAATAATGCTGTTACTGCCAGACTCTTTACATACTTTGTTTTAATGATTAGAGCCACCCTGCAGGTAGGTATCATAATTTCCATTTTAGGTTCAGGAAATTGAGTCTCAGAAAGGTCACACGACTAGTGAGTGGTGAGACTGGGATTTAAACTCAGGTATGTGTAACTATAAAGCTTATTTTTCTCCCAGTAGGTCATATTAGTAAGTGCTCCTGAAGTGTCCCTGCAAAGACTTACTTATTTGGTCAACTTTTTAAGGATTGATTTAAGCACTAGATTGAAAATTTGGTTTAGATAACCCTAACACCCTTCAGGTAGAGCCACTACTTTTGTGATGTTACTTTTATAAATGTAACATTTCCATGTTGACAGGTACATGTGTATACAGGTAGAGTAATATTAGAATCGAACTTTTGTTGCATCTTCCCCTTTCATCTTTTGGTACAGGTTGAATGTCCCTTGTCTGAAATGTCCAGGACTAGAAGTGTTTCAGATTTTGGATTTTTTTAGACTTTGTAATATTTGCCTTATACTTACTGGCTCAACCTTTCTAATCCAAACAGTTTGAAATCTTAGATGTTCCTGTGAGCATTTCTTTTGATGATCATGGTGACACTCAAACAGTTTCAGATTTGGTGGCATTTCAGATTTTGGATTTTCAGATTGGGGATACTTAACGTGTATTAAAACTGATTCTGTTTTAAACATGAACCCTTGCTTAAATACTTACGGGGCAGCAGACTGGACAGTTCAGAGAGAAGGAGCCCTTGATGTTTATCTAAAGACTACTTCTTCTAATTTTTTCTTCCAGAAGTCTGTCCACTAATTATTCTTTACTAAGCTATATCCAGATTCTGTAAGAACCCATTAATCTGTTCTTGCTCCTTGCCTCCTCCTGCCTTTTATCTACCCTTATTTTCAGCAAACTGTAAGAACCTGCAGTCCTGGGGTCCTAGCTTCTCCACTTCCTCCATTCTATCAGTTTATTCATTTAACAGACAACTATTGAACGCTTATTAGAATACGTAGTCAAATAAGACACGGTCCATGATGTTCACAGACCCCACCCACCTATCCCAGATGGGAGAGATTTAAGAATGCTAAAAGAGGAAAAAGTCACTTGAAAGTGAGAGATTGACGATACAGATTGTGTCTCCTTGATATATTCTCCTTAGGAAGTCAGGTGAGTGGGCTAGAAGAGCTATATGCAAGAAGAAATAGGAAGGAAGTATAGCCTTTGTATCCTTTCACAGGCTTTACAGTATTTTTATTGAATTATATCGTATATGTATGATCTGATCGTGTGTGGATCAGACAGTTCACAGGCTGCATTTAAGTAAATTTCTTGGTGGAAGAGGGCCCTGGAAACAATAGTAGCAATTATAGTTTTTTTTTGTTTACATATTCTCAATATCTTTTCCATAAGAGAATGACCATTCTAACCCAGCTGGGTATATACTGATTCTAGTTCTTCTCTTTCTTATCAGGTCCCTTTAATGATCCAGAACTGCATAACGGCGTTAAGATCAATGTCAGAGGCCCCATAAAATTATAATACCATATCTTTATTGTACCTTTTCTATGTTTAGATACACAGATACTTGCCTGCAGTATTCAGGACACTTACATACTATATGGGTTTATAGCCCAGGAGCAATAGGCTATAATAGCATAGGTGTGTAGTAGGCTGTACCATCTAGGTTTGTGTAAGTATACTTTATGATGTTTGCCCAATGAAGAAATTGCCTGATGCACTTCACATCCTAGAGTGTATCCCCGTTATTTAGCAATGCATGACTGTATTTGTGAAGTGGTTGGCCCGATAAAGGGATAGTCTGATTAGAAGTAACAAGTTCCTGGAATATTGTGGGGTGTATGCTCCATTTTTAAAGTAAAAGGAAAAAATGTAAATATAGACAGAAAGTCTTGCTTAGGAATTTAAAGTATTTGTTTCTGGATATAATATATTGAGTATATTTACAGATACAAAAGCCCATTTTAACAAGGAAACAAACATTTGGTTATATACCATGTATCCTTTTAATAGAAGTTATTGAGTGTGCTAACCTGCCTGTGAGATGTGATTGAACTAGCCAGGTAAATTGATCTAATATTTGTTATTAAAAGATTAGTGTTTAATATTAAAAGACTTTTTGCAGTAACCTAAAAACATGTTCATTATTTTAAAAAGCTAATTTCTTTTATAAATGGTCAAACTTCAGTAGTTCGAAGGCCTAATAAGTACATCTTAGAGGAGTTATTTCAGATTTGTTTCATAGCTCTACAAGAGATCTTCTGCTGTGGGGTTTGTAAAATTGGCAATTACCTTATGGGTAGAAAACCCCAAAATCTGTTAGTTATTTATATAGTCTCATTGAAATATAGTCTTTGCATTCACAATCATCTTCATCTACATTGAATAACATCAAAATCTGTGATTCACATAAATTATGTGTGTGATTGTCTCACGGACTTAAGTTTATTATACCTATCCCAAATATCAGTGGGTGATAAATAAATAAGATTTCATTACTTCTGCTTTTCATTTCTAATTGGTATTCTTTTCTATGTATAGGTGTCGTTTCAGTCAGATGTTGCATCCAATTTTTGAGGAAGCTTCTGATGTCATTAAGGAAGAATATCCAAATGAAAATCAAGTTGTGTTTGCCAGAGTTGATTGTGATCAGCACTGTAAGTACCTTAATATGACATCTGGGAAAAACTGTCCCATCCCTATCTTTCCTACACACATACACACTTTTCTTTTTTAAATGCTCTACTTTAAGTGGCGAACAATATGAGAAGATTCTAGTGACCTAAGTTAATTGTCACAATTTAATTTTTATGTCCTTATAACACTACTTTACATTTTCTTGTGTAAAGGATTTTTTAAATTTAAAATATAGTAAGTAGGTAAAGCATAGGGATAGGAAATCATAAGTAGCCATGTTTTCTACCAAAGCAAATACCAAAATCAATAAATAAAATTGGAATATAGTTTTAGAAGAAGAAAATGGATTTGTTAATTTTAGAATCATGTGGAAATACTTGTAGTCATTTCAAATATGATGGTCTCAGATTTTTTCTGTGTTTTTGTTATTTTAAAAAAATCTATTAAGATTAACCTAAACTATCTTTGAGCTGTAATTAACTATAGTTGTTGTTTCTAATTATTGAGAGTGTTTAGAAATTTAGGTTAGACCTTTGAATCTCTTGAATTTAGCTTGTCCTGGTAGAGCATTCTCTGTAACATCTTCATAGTTATCTGTATACATGACATATTTCTCTAACTTGAACTAGTGAGTTTGCTAGTGGGGTTTCCTCCTAAATGCTCCCAGTGCACTTGAACTTTGCTCTTTCAAAGTACTAAACTCACTGTATTTGGTGGTTCTGGTTCATTGTGTCTTAGTTTTCTCATCAGCTGCATTGTCAGTTCTTCAAGGCAGGAATTTTTTTCTGTCCTTTTTAAAAAATGCTTTGTTTTAAGTGGTAGACCAAACCACTCACTAATCTCTTATTTCAAGAATCTGAAAGTTTCTGGGAGAAAGAGACTGCTTGGTAAAAGCCTGTTGCATTGGGTTATTGGTAAATTGGCTTTAACACAGAGCTGTCTTCCATTCTGCAAGTATTCTACCCTTTGTACTTAACCCACCAGTTAGAATTTGTGTATGTGTCTGTTTGTACATATTAACTTTTTATTTTGCTGATGAGTAAATGGAAATGAGTGTTTTAACCATTGGTACACAGCTTAATGTCTAGTCAGGACCGAATTAGAATCCTGATCTCCTGACCAAATACCTGCACAGACCTATTTGCCGCTTTTCTATTCAACAAACATTTTGGGGATTTATTGGTATAGCTTTGTGCTAGGCAGAAAAGCATTTTTTAACAGCACATCATTTCAAAGTCTTAAAACCCATACCCCTATTTCTTGTCTGCTAAGATTCATAACTAGATAGGATGAAGGAAGCAATAACATATTGTCAGTACAAGCATGGACTACATTTTCACATAGCTTTGTAGAGCTTTTCTTCTACCTTTACTGACACAGAACACGATGTTTTTGGTATAGAAGCTCAACAGATTTGGCTCGGCGCCTCTGGCTCAAGGGGCTAAGGCGCCAGCCCCGTACACCTGAGCTGGCGGGTTCGAATCCAGCCTGGGCCCGCCAGACAACAAAGATGGCTGCAACCAAAAAATGGCCAGGCGTTGTGGTGGGCGCCTGTAGTCCCAGCTACTTGAGAGGCGGAGGCAGGAGACTCGCTTGAGCCCAGGAATTGGAGGTTGCTGTGAGCTGTAATGCCACAGCACTCTATCCAGGGTGACAGCTTGAGGCTCTGTATCAAAAAAAAAAAAAAAAGAATCTCAACAGATTTAATTAGACATTCCAGTACAGATAAGAGCTCCTACTTTTATTGAATTTGAACCATAAAACATGAAATTATGCCCTCAACCTTATAGTCATTGGGAAGAAGTAATATTTCTGTTGAACTAAAATTTCATTTATTCTATCTTTTAAAAAGATTAACTTACTTTTGAAATATATCTGACAGCTTTGCTGGTAAGATTTCTTTTTATAAGAGCAAATTGCCACAGTTTAGTTTCTTTTCAATCCACTAGAGATCTATAGTTAGTAGTTACTAATGAAAGATATATCCGAAGTATTATATGATCTACTTTTCTCTTCTTGACTTTAAAAAAGAATGACATTATGGCTCGGTGCCTGTGGCTCAACGGGCTAAGGCGCCAGCCACGTACACCTGAGCTGGCGGGTTCAAATCCAGCCCGGGCCCGCCAAACAACAATGACGGCTGCAACCAAAAAATGGCCGGGCGTTGTGGCGGGTGCCTGTAGTCCCAGC